>PVKU01014986.1:0-20250 GCA_004027475.1 Anoura caudifer | reverse complement strand
GATATAGTTTGCAGTGAGCTCATCGTAGCTTCCTTGTAGTTTTTGGTAGCTCATTGAGAGCTCTTGGAGCTTCCTGACCACCATTGCTTTGAACTCAAAATCGGATAGTTGAGCTGCCTCTATTTCATTTAGCATTCTTTCTGGGGCTTCCTCCTTTCCTTTCATTTGGGGGTTGTTTCTTTGTCTTCCCATTGTTTGTGAGACTCTTCTTGTTAGCCTCAGCTTCTTAAATTTGTTTGTTCTGGTTCCCTGGGTTTATGGTGTGAACTCTGTGTTAGAATGCCTGTGAAATTCAATGGTGTTATCTCCTTCAGGTATCCTGGTATTCACTGCTTCCAGTGTCTCAGCTGTTGAAATGCCCCTTCTTTGGGGCCAACTCTGGTCTTTCCACAGTTCCAGGTTTTTGTTTTGTTTTGTTTTGTTTTGTTTTGGTCTCACTTGTATGTGTTTAAAAAAGAGAAAAGTGAAGGAAAGGAAAGAAAGAAAAGAAGGAAAAGGAAATAAAAAAGTGAAAAGAGAATAAAGAAAAGTAGAATGAAAAAGAGAAAAAAGACAGGAAGGAGTGGTAAACTTGGGAAGAAAGGAAGAAGGAGTAAAACAAGAAAGAAGTATTGAGAAGCCAAAAGGAGCTGAGGGGTAAAAGAGATCAAAATAGTGAAAAAGAGAAAAAGAGAAAAAAAAACCACAAAAAATTAAAAAACCGAAAAACACCAAAACCGCTAATTCTTGCTGTTATCAATCTTGCCAAGCTGATTTTTCTGGTCTTGAAGACTGTAGTGGCCGAGGGGTGCCCATATTGTTTTTTTTTTTTTTTTTTCCCTTGTTCAGCATTCAGTTTTCTCTGGCCTACTGTCCTCAGAGGTGTCCCTAGATTCTCTGCCCAGGGACCCAGGCGCGAACTGTGGTCGCACACCCACAAGTCCCGATGTTCCCTGAGTCTTCCTTGCACAGGTTCCAACTGTCCCACGAACACGGTTCAACCCCTATGGTGCCCAGCGACTGTGCGCCCTGTTGCGCCGGGTCTCCCTGGGTGCGCTGATGCACCGATCCCCTAGCAGCTGTTTACAATGTCGAGCGGGCGCAGACAAAGGTGTGTGCTCCAGCTCCCACATTTAGTCCTCCCAGGGCTATGAGATCTTAACTCCTGTCTGTGAGATTTCAAGCGACCAGGTTTATGCTGGCGTGCCAGGGAGCTGACCAGGGAGCGATGTCCCAGCTCCCTCCCCTGAGACTTACGGCCAGCCCTGGCCCGGTTTCTCGGCCCCCGCCCTGGTCTCCGCATGGCCGGAGTATTCTCCTTACCGTCCGGTTTTTCAACGTCCACTGCAATTTTCGATAATCTGTTTTCAAATATGCTGTGTTTCTGGTGTTTGTTTGCTGTGCTGCATTGAAAAATGTCCCAGTTTAAGACCTGTGTGGGGGAGGCAAAGAGATGTATGTCCTTTTACCATGCCGCCATCTTCTCTCTCTCTGAGGTATTTTTTTCTATACCCATTCTATTAAGTGTTTTAATCATAAATGAATGTTGCATCTTATCAAATGCCTTTTCTGTATCTATTAATAAGATCACATGACTTTTATCCTTTGTTTTGTTAATGTGCTGTATTACATTGACTTGTATATGATTAGTGATATGCCTATCACACACAAGGTCATATTAAACTATGGTTATCTGTGATGTGTCCCTTCCTAGAGCAGCAGATCCCCCATCTATATTCTTTCAGGTAGGGGGGAGGTCAAATATTTTTTCTGAGTCTTTTGCTTCTTGAAAATAACCAGCTTAAAATAATCAATATCCCAAAAGGCATATTTTCGGATGGCAAACTCTGCTTCTCCATCTGAATAGAATCAAGAGCCTAGTTACAATCTCATGCATGTATGATCAACTGATATTTGACAAGGAGAAAAGAACAGTCAATACAGAAAGGATAGTCTCTTTAATAAATGGTGTTGGTAAACATGGAAAATTATACGAAATGAAAAAAAAACATAATTGAAGTTTCCTTAAAAAGTAAGAAAAATTGAACTACTATATAATCCAGCAATACCACTCAGAATATATGTCTGAAGAAAATTAAATCATTCCTTGAAGCAATATCTGCACTGCCATATTTATTATAGCATTATTACTTACCAAAACCAAGACAGTGGAACAACTTAAGTATCCTTCAAAGGATAAATGCATAAAAAGATGTGGTATATATTTACAATCAAATTTTATTCAGCTATAAAAAGAAAAAAATTCTGTCATTTGAAAATAGCATCAATATGTTGATGAATCTTGAGAGAATTATGCTTAACAAAATGTTTGACACAGACAGAGAAATATTGCATGATATAATTTATATGTGGAATCTAAAAGAAGAATGCTCAGAAACATAGAGTAGGATGGTGGTCATTGGGGCAGGGGTGAAGAGGGTGGGGAAAATAGGTAAAGGTGATCAAAAATACAAACATCCAAGTATATGATTAATAAATTCAGAAGATCCAATGTATAGCATGGCAACTATATTCACCAATACTGAATTGTGTACTTAAAAGTTGCTACAGAGTTAAATCTTAAATCTTCTCATTACAAAAAAAAGATAAGTACATAAAGTTATGGATATGTTCACTAACTTAATTGTGGTAATCATTTTGCAATATATACATATCAAATCATCATGACATATACCTAAAACTTGCACAATGAGACAATTATATAGCAATTACATATTAATAAAACTGGAAAATTTGTTACAATTTTTCACATAATAATGACTCACTTGCTCAGTTTTGAAATATATAGTAATTTGAGTTGTGCTAAAGTATACCAAAGAAAAATAACTGGAATTGAGTAATTGTGAATTTTTTTTTAATTTAAACTGAAGATATCTATGCAAAATATAATATATAAATTATAATACCCAAGATCAACTTTTTAAAATGAAATCTATAATTACTAGTCAAATTCAATTTTATCACAAATGGTATCACTTGCCTAATTGAATTTGACACCTAGAGAAAAGATTAAAAAGTAATAAAAGAAAGGCTTAGTGAGCAAAGAGAATCTTTAATTCCCTGGTCAGCATGTTAAGAGAGGCAAGAGGCAACTTTGGCTTATTAGTGACTAAACTAATTTGTCCATTCCAAGTTCAATGACTCCAGTGAATTGTGCATGGCCAAGACTCAGGGTATCATTCCATATGGTCTTTAGTTCTCTTATCTAATTGTAGAAATAAATGAAAATATTCTGAGTCGAGAAGTTTGGGGTCAATGAAAGCCTGCTGAAAACGATCTTTTCCCTCACTCTTTACAACAGGGCAGCTCTAGCGACAACCAAGTTCTCTATAGGCCGTATTTTGGTCCTTCTGATGCACTCTTTAGAGGACTGGTTGCTTTCACAAGAACTCTTATTTTCATATTCTAAATAGCAAGTATTGAGATCCAGAGAAAGTTCCATAGGGGCCTCAGCAGTTACTCTGTGCTTGACAGTCTTCTGATGACAGAAATTCCCAAATAGAAAACAGGTGCTATCTCTCCAGCAATATTTCATCCTATACCCTCCGTATCTTGCAATTTTCGTGGTTGGTTGTATAAGTGGCATGCTGAGTTTACGCTAATGTGTTTTCCATCCGAAATGGCACAGCTGCTTTCTTCCTCCTGCATTAAGCACCAAGCAGGTGGTGTTTCCTAATCATTTATGTTCACTTCGTCTGCCATCCTGAGTAAGAAAGATCATAGATGTGCTCAGTGGCTCTCGTAGTTAAATGGTGATGAATACAACAGTGAGAGTCTGTTTTGACCATGGAAGCATCTAATTTGAAAACCATGGCAACAGAAATGTGGAGGTGGGGCTGGGCTCTGTCCTCTGTCATCCAGAAATAATTCAACATCATCCAGCAGCCATTTATCTTAGCTCTGGTTATTGTTGAGAAATGATGAATTGGAGCAGAGAATTTGTAGACATAACAGGATAATTTTCTTTGGTTAAAGTACAAAGTTTGTCAATAATAATTTATAAATACTTTATTTTTTTACATTTATTAGAACAGTGAGAAAGGTGAAAGTAATGATGATAATACTTTCATGCTCACAGTGCCAAATAAAAGCGTCTCAATTTGTGGTCAGAGCTATATTTATAAACAAGATATTGGCTATCTCACCCAATCGTAACAACTAACAGATGTTTTTTTATTCCCTCTTTACACTTAATGAAAAGGATATCAAGTTCCAGATTTGGGGGGTCTATTTAAAATGTAATTATGGAGAATATAAGCTCTTATCAGTTTGATTTTTGACTCTTCATCATAGGCTGGTGTGCCCGTACAAAGAAAAATGTGATGAAAGTCACTCTGAATGAAAGCGTTCTTGAGAAATAAATTTATAAAAATGCAAAAAGATGATCACCTTTTTGGTCTTTATCTTCCGTCTTATACTTTGCCATACCTAATGTAAATTTTTAAATCAGACTTGAGGGAGTCAGTCAGGCTCCCTCCCCAGATGTCTAGGAGATTGTGACCCAGCATTGTTCATACAACCGTGAGCACGGGCCCGCATGCGCAGAATCAAGCTCTGTTACGTAACATGCTGGCACCTTGCTGGCTTTGCGTTCACTTAGTGTATAAGGGAGTCAGGACTTCCTGCCTGTGTGCGGATTGCCACCCTGGAATAAAGGCATGTCAAATATCCCGATGGCTCGTGTGTTTTCTTCCAGCTGTCCGACTCCTGTGCTAACCTGCCTGACCTCAATGCTTGCAAGGACATCCTCCCTTTGGGAAGGCAAGGGCTGTTGTACCCTGCCTTTGTTAAGCAATGTGCCTTGAACGCTGTGCCTTCTGCTCTGTGGGCCCCTTTTCCAGCCCTCCTGACTTTTTGCTTTGGGGGTTCCCCTGTTTTCCCAGGGTCTCCCCTGTTTTCCAGGGACCTCTGGTCTGACCTAGCCGGGTTTCATCACCATATTTGACCCCCTTAACCCTAATTACCCACTGACCCCCTCTTCCCTTTGGTAACTATCATACTGTTGTCTGTGAGTATGTGCTTTTGTTTGTATGTTTGTTTGTCTTGTTTGTTCAATATAGTCACAGCTCAAACTCTGTAAAGTGAGCAGAAGTTGCCCCTTTGTAAGAAAGATTAATATTCATCTGAGAACTCTTCATCTGTGAGTGTTCTGTCTCTGTCCCAGGAAGAGAAGGATAATTTTAAATTTGTAGAAGCTATTATCAATGGAGAAGGCAAAAATATAACTCTGCAACCAACCTTACCTTGTTAACTGTATATTTCTGGTAACTCCCATAAATGGCCTTCCCTGCAACATCCAAATCTTTTATCTTTAGCTTAAGGTAGTGGTTAGGGACATTTTGGAGAGTTACTCAGTTTTCCTGTGTATCTCCCCTCTATGCAGCAGGTATGCATATTATGAAACTTCTGTTTGTTTTTCTCCTGTTATTCTGTCTTTCATTACAGTGGGGTCTCAGCCAAGATCTTAGAAGAGTAGAAGGAAAAGTATTTTTCCTTCCTTAAGCTATCAATGAAGACTGTGCTAAAGGCGAACTATTATAAGGAAGAGTGTCTGAAGACTGGCCTGGGGAGACTAAAGACAACATAATTCAAATTAGAGTTCAATCACAGGTCAGAGAAGAGGCAAAGATACAAAGTAGTATGGAAATAAGGGAATGGATACATCCCCAAATGGAAAGATGAGTGAAAAAAATGTGAGGGAACCTCTTTCAAGAGAAGCTAGGTGTAGAATCTGAGGGAGCCAGATGTGTATGGCACTGCCTAGAGAGGGTTCTAAAAGAATGCAGGGACTAGAAGAATTGGGGAGCAGCAACATTTCGTGTGCCTCAGGTTTCGTTCATTCTGTCGTTATTCATTCATCCTGTAAAAGGAAAGTTTCTTGATGTTTCAAAGTCCTACATTTATATATGCTAATTGTAAATCTATTGAGGTCCAGTATTAAAATGAAACTGGAATGGATTCAGTTAGAGAGGGAAGGATTTTAAGTTTATATATTTTTCTTTTTTTTTTTTCAGTACTTAGCAGGAATCCACACAGTTACATTTTCCTGAATTCTAGGAGTCAGTCTTCTCTATAAAATCATTTGTTTAAATTTTCCTATTTAAATGCTTTTTATTGGTAGAGTACCTGAATCCTAAAGCCACAGAACAGAAAAGGAATAGGTTAAGAGTGAATGTATCTCAGCTCTCTTACATAAATTATGGCCAGTTTAAAATTTTTGATGAACGTTCAGGCTGTAAAGCCTGGTTTTTAAGATCTGGATCTCAAACCCGAGTCACCTACAGGCTGGTTTATATTAGACAAGTCAGAACTCAAAAATTTTAACCCTACAATTGGTCTAATAATACCACATGCTTCAGAGAATTGTAAAAGAAATGATTTCTGGTAGACCGTGCCTGAACCATAGGACTTTTCAAGCACAACTAGGTATTAACATTACATTATTATTCTAAATGCTGGAAATTGAAGGGCATTTAGGAAATTAACATATTAACACAGGAAATCTAAGGGGTTTGAGAAATAACAGATTTTGTATTCTAAATAACAGATTTTGTATTAAACTCTTTTTGAGCTAAAAAATGAGCATGGACCATCCTGTATGATTTATTTTTTTGCAATTTTTTCACTAATATCATTGTACTAATATACTTCTGTATATTAACAACAAAATAGTGATTTGAAAGGATGAGGTGCAAAAAATTATAGGCAAAGATTTATAAGTAAAATCATTTTGAAAGTCCTTCTAGAACACAAATTACCCACGGTGATTTATTGGGATGCGTTTGATTACTTTCCTTGGTTTCCTAAGAGCTACTGTGGTAAAAAGAGAGTATGGACAGCAATGCATGTTGGGTAAATATTTATTGACCAAAAGTTTATATAATCTTTGTCATTTAGAATTAAGAAAAACTGAAGGGAACAGAGACATTTTCATAAATATAGCTTAGGTAATTTGCCTTCTAAATTAAGCTAATCTTTGAGAAATATTTCCTCAGCTTCCTGACTGCAATTTATTGTTCCTGTTCTAACTGTGGCCTGATTATTCTAACAGCTTTTACTTATATTCATTGACCTCAATTCTAGCTATCAGCTCCTTGAAGGAATAATTATTTCTCTTTGTTTTTTCAGGACCTGGTATAGCATTTGGCAGATAGTAGTAAAAAAATATGTGCTGTTGAATACAATATATGTGAACACAAAGATCCAGCCACTACACTGTCATAATTTGCTAAGAAATGCCAAACTTCCCAAAACCTTTGAATGTAATAGGCCCAATCATTTCAATTATTTTTGATGTCTATCTACGTTTACTGGAGGAGATGGATAAATAAAACTCACTAACATTATTGTAATTTCATATTTGTTACATCAACGAGGTAAGGCTGATGACCTTATCAAAATATTTTACGATTAACTTATTTTCAATATATGAAGAGACAGGTAAAATAGACAACTTTCTACTTGGGAGTGCAGACACTTTACCCTTCAGTGCTCTCATAAACATTTTTGATGCAACATTGACCGTGTTAGAAATAAGCCTGATTATAGGCTTGCAACTGTGTTAAGAATGAGAATGAGGTATTAAGGGAATTAGGTATCAACTGGAAAGCCATTCAGACTTCACCAAGGGGACAGTTTATGGAGAAGCATCCTGAACTGTAAATGATGTTTTCTAGCAATCTGAAGGACAAATGAAACCCAATATAAGCAGTTCACTGAGCCATATTTACTTTACTTTAATCTCTGACAGGATGTCTATTTATTTGTACAGTATAAATTGATTAGTGATAGAGAAAATAGACCTGAAAATGATAAAAAAACAAAGTTCATTTTATATATCTAAGATGAACTCTATCTGAATGATAAATCACCAGATTCTTAGGAGAAAGGCCTCTTTGTGGTTTCTAATCCTAACTATGACATCAAATATATAACATTTTGTATGCTTTTAAAACTTTAATGATGTATTGGTCTTATTACTAGAAAAGATCATTTAAAGATATTAGTTAAAAATTCACCATTTTCAAAAGGCAATGGTCATATCAATAAAGGAAATGTAAACATTATGGGTAGCGATTTTCATACATGTGATGCTAAGGCATCTTTTATGAGAAATAAATAAGTTCCTATCATGTATTTCTATGCATTTACCGTATGTAAGAGATGCTTAAAAGGATGGAGTAATATAACATAAATAAATCTGTTCTTTCAATGACAAAACTTTTATTTAAGAAACCAAGCAAACTATAAATATACAAAGTTCAAATGTTGAGAGGACCTGTGTCAGAGGGAATGAACTGGGAAAGACTTCTTGAACAGGAAGTCATTTTAAAAGACTAATAAGAACGCAGCATACAATAGAGGAGAAAAAGGGATTTTAGAATAAAGTCAATGAAATATGCAAAGGTAAGAGAACGCAGTGAGTCAGTTTTGTTGAAGTTGATTAGTTTCACTGCCTGGCATGAGCCCCTTGAAAGTGTAAAAAGTTGACACAGTGGAATTATTTTAAAAGGGAACCAAAGTAGTTATTCCAGAGGAGCTGGCTTGAACAGCTTACTCACTGAAACTCTAGAATGTTTGAACAAGGCAAAGCGACTTTTGGGCTGGGCTACCCCAGCACTCTCACAAACAGCTGTGTCCAAGTCCAGGCGAAAGCGGGTGTGCTGACACAGAGACAGGTGACTACGGAAAGTCTTCAGACTCAGTAATCAGCATGTATAACTATCAGCTTGCTGGCACCAGTGGAGATGTATTCTATTTATATAATTATTTCCATTCTTTTTTCCGCATAAAAACTCCAAGTTTTCACTCTGAAAACAGGACACAATTGGTTTTCTGCCTAAAATTTATGATCCTGTTTGCAATTCTTTGAGCTCAAATAAATGCTTGTTGTCTTTTACTTTGGCTTTTTATTTTTAGGCTAACAAGGATTAAAGTTAGTTGATAATTATGGAATGTAGTTCCTGAAGAGTGGTGGATCAAAATTGAGCTGCATGTTTTAGAAAGATGATTAAAATAAAGAAGGAAATTTTCTGAAAGAATGTGAATAGTTTTTATTGGCTGCATGCCATATGAACTTTATTTCTACAATTTCATTTAATGCTCACAAAAACATATAATATAGATGCTTTTATTATCTCCATTTTGTGTAAAAGAATAACTTTTACTCAATGTTATACAAATAAATTCAGTGAAGATCTATAATATATTCTTATAATAATTAAGCCACACTGCCTCTTCAGAGTTATTTTAGAAGTATGTTTGCTTTTAAAAGGAATAGGTCATATCCCAATAAAATAAAATAAAATCAACTTAAAGCTAAAGACAAGACATTTTCAATGAAAGGCAGGAAGAAATGCTATCTCCTCAGGTTTGATGTTCCCAGGTCACCACTGTTAAATTGTTCTGCTTGTTGGCATAGTGGAAGAACATCCACACATATTAAGAGCTCAGAAATTGAAAATAAACTTCAGTATAGTTCAAGTAAAATGAAAAGTAGAGTATATGTCTCACCCAGAAATTTCTTTCATGTTCTCTCCCAATACTCATCTATGTAATATAACAAATAAAGAAGTGTTGATGAAACATATACTATAAAAGGATAGCTCTCTTGAAGAAAGCCTGGATGTGTAAAAGAAAGGGAATAAGAGGTTCGAAGTGGAAGAATGTTAAGTAAAGAGAATCTTTGGTTTTCCATGCTATAAAATATCAACTGTTAAACAGGTAAGAACCTTCTGACATCTGTGTTCAGGTATACACAGTTATCAGAAGGCAAATGCTTCCATTTCTGTGCTAGTGAATTCTCTGACTTCACTGGACTCAACGGGGCTTTGTAGATGCACGTAATCATTTGGAGATGTCAGGAAATATTAAGCTCTGTTACTTAAAGGATTGTGTCAAAGAAGATTAGAGTCTTTTCAGAGCCAACAAATGTGTACTATGTACCTATTGAGTAAGTTTTTTAGAAGTCTTTATCCCATTTAGTCATCATAACCACGTAGCCATTATAATTCCATAACATGGGGGAAGAAAGAGATTTGTTCATATTCTTGCAGTTGGCAAGTGGTGTGTGGTTAGAGCTTAAATCTAGGAATTATCATTCTGTGTCTAATATTCTTTCTCTTATACCATTCCACTGCTCCATAAAGATTGATTTACTTTACTTTTTATATAACTTTTTTTTATATAGCCTCAGATTTTAGTCTTTATAACTGTTTGAGCATTACTCATTTTGGGGGAGGGAGAGCAGAAGGGAGTGTACAAATTTACAATGTATGCCTTCATTGAACAAATATTTGTTGTAAGTCATTATGTGCCAGGTACGTTATACTCACTGGGGATGTGGCAGTAAATAAAAAAAACAAGGATATTACATACTTGTACAGAAGGTAGATTGTATGCAAATAATGAATAAACAAAATAATTTTATACTTACTTATGTATATTATATATTATTTGCTATTTAAACACATATGTTTTTATAATGTGTGATGTGAATGTGTTCAAAAGCATCATAGAGATAGTCACAGAGAGAGAAAAGTTCTGTAAAGATAAATAAAGCAGGACTGAGTCACAGGAGTGCTATGTTAAATGGCCCATTTGTTGGGAAATTCCACTTTGAGGATTTGACAGTTGAGTACAAGCCTGAATGGTATCCAGGAAATGCACCTGCAGAAGACCTTTCCATGTGGAGGAAACGGAAATGGAAAAAGGCTTGAAGTGAGAAACAGCTCCTCAGTTTGAACAGTTCTCGTAGTGAGGTCCTCGAACCAGCAGCATCACCAGCATCTGGGAACCTGTTCGGTAGACAATTTGTTGGCCTCTCCCCCAACCCTACTAAATCAGACACTCTGCAATTGGGGCCCAGCAACTCTGACCTTAACTAATGTTTGTGGAATACTGAATTTGAAGAACAACAAGAAACCAATGGGCTGACGTATGATGGATGAGTGGGAAAGTTTAAAGAAATGAAGGCTGGGCCCAGTAATGGGGAACTTTGCATGGCTCTCATAAGAACTTTGGACTTTAAATCACAGTGCATTTTTCAATCATGTTATAATAGTGTATCCATTTTGTAAAAATAACATAAGCAAATTCATACATGGCTGCACACATAGTTTCTATGTGTATTTGTTATACAAAATGAAACATTTTAACTCTGCATAATTTGCAAGTAAATTATGCCTGCTGAATTTATGATAAATGCTGGTGATAAAAACTCAATGTAACAGGGTTTATTCTAAAAGAAATATTGGCTCCATTCCCTGATTGTAGCATTAAAAAGGGTTAACATGCAATATAGAAACTTATGTTATGGAAACAAGCAAAGTGGCCATAAATACTTGTGCATGTGTTCAACCTAAGAAAGTAAATTACCACTCTGATCTGGCAAAGATTTGTGTAGTTTAATAAGCACATTAAACAGATTTAATGAGCATATGAGCCCTGGGGACCTTAGCTTACAACCAACAACTTTAATTGGAACTTAAATAAATTATACAGTGTTGAGACAACCACATCTCTTACATGGTTGCAAGAGCTGGCTGACTTGGAAAGCAACTGATATTTTCCTTAGCTTATAAGCTAGAGATGGTACACTATAATTTTTCTATTGAGGTAAAATTGGTATACAGTATTATATAAGTTTTAGGTGTACAACATTGCAATTTAACATCAGCATGCACTACAAAGTGACTGCCACCAAATGTCTAGTTGCCATCTTTTACTGTACAATTGACCACATTCATCCATTTCTTCCCTACCCAACCTCTGTCATGTCTGGTAAACACCATTTTATTTTGTGTATATGTGAGTTTGTTTTTGCTTTAATTTGTTTGTTTGTTTTGCTTTAGATTCCACATAGAGTGAAATAATATGGTAATTTGCCTTTTTCCATCTTACTTATTTCACTTCATGTACTACCCTCAAGATTCATTCATGTTGTCACAAATGACAAGATTCCATTCTTTTTTATTGTTTAGTATTTCATTGGATGTTACTACTGTATCTTCTTTATTCACTCATTCATAGATGGTATTCAATGGATGTCAATATTTTGGGTATGGCTAATGAACATAGGGGTACATATATCTCTTCAAATTAGTATTTTAATATCTGTTAGATAAATACACAGAAGTGGAATAGCTGGATCGTATGGTAGCTCCAGTCTTAATTTCCTAAGATATCTCCATGCTGTTTTCCACAGTAGCTGCACAAAATTGCATTCCCACGAACAGTGTAGAAGGGTCCCCCTTCTTCCACATCCTCTCCAAGACTTGCTGTTTCCTGTCTTCCTGACAATAGACATTTTAACAGATGTGAGATAATATTTCATTGTGGTTTTGATCTGCATTTCTCTCATAATTAATGATGTTGAACATTTTTTATGTTCCTGATGGCCAACTGCGTGTCTTCATTGAAAAACTGTCTATTTAGATTATCTGCTCATTTTAAATCAGTTCCTTTTTTTGTTATTAAGTTATGTGAGTTCTTCAATACATTTCTGATATTAACTCCTCATCAGATGTTAAATTTGCAAATATCTTCTCCCATTGAGTAGGTTGCCTTTTTGTTTTTATGATGGTTTCCTTCACTGTGTAGTACCCTGTAATTTTATAACACATGTTTATTTCCTAAACTGTGCCAACAATGAGGACCTTCAGGGAAAGAGTGAAAGAACACCAAAAACACTTTGGTAGTGTTAGTCAGAAATGATTAAATCAAGTCCCATGACTATAAAATATTCTTTTTGGTTTTGTTGTTTTCAAACCAAATTCCAGAGATTACTAAAAAGATAAAATAACAGCTCTTCAAATCACATCTCAAGTTCTAGCCTGTCATATCCTGCATTCTTACAGGCATACACATGTCCAATTCTGCAAAGAGAAGTCATGTCCATTAACAGCATGTTTACGATCCTCTTCACAGCAATTTGAACTACTTCTTTTCAAGTCATTTTCCCTGAATAGCCTCAATCATCTTTTCTAACATTAGTTGATTTGCATTGTGGGGGTCCAGAATGAGTCACCCTAAGATGTGACACTCAATGGTACACATATTACTTTGAGCTAAAGGTAACTTTAGCCACAGGTTCAAGACATGCTTCTCCCCCTTGCTTAACTATCTAGAAGAACTTGAATTAGGGGCCTTGCCCATAATAAGCTATTATCAGAGATAACTTCTTTTGACCAATCTATAGGGCAGGGAAAACTTTTATTTACTAAACATCTGCTGTTCTTACCACCCTGCAATGGCCCTTTGAAGCCCTCAGGGTACCTTACCTCATTCTTAGCTCAGGATATATTATATACCTCAATCCCTAATAGGAAGTTCTATTCTGAACTTCTTCAGCATGTAGGGACCCCTGACTCTCCTATGAATGTAGAGTTCTAATTTAAATGTATAGGGTTCCCATATGTATGTTATATTAAATTTGGTTGTTCTCTTTTACAATTTGATTACTAGGCCAGCCAGAGAAACACTGAGAGTAAAGATTGTTTCTCTTTAAACAGTATTTATATTACATACCAGTTTGAACAAAAATTATTTTGTAAAATAAATCTATTGTGGAGATGTTTACAAGGAAAAGTATTTAATGCAAATAATTGATATATTGGAATATCAGTGACCCCATCTCTGTACTTACAAAGTAATACCAAATAAACTGCTATAGCAGGACTGGGTAATTCCCTTTCAATAATAACCAAAAAGGAAAAAAAGAAAACAAACAAGAAACTACTCTTCCAATCAATGGAAAGGGAACAGAAAGCAGTATGCATATTTTTTAATCAGCACAGAAAGACATTACATTCTGTTTCAATTTTGTTTTGAACATGTTCCTTGAGAAGTTACTTTGTATTGAATTTTATTTTAAAATAAACAGTTCCTGATATGCTAATATAATCTTTTATTGTGCAAATATTGTTCTCTTAACAGGAACCTTTAATCAACCAGAATTTCTTTTCAAGGAAAAAGAGGAAAGAAAATGGAAGAAGGAATTACATATACCAACAGAGCAACTACAGAAATAGGTACAGTGAAGCAGAAACATTTTAAAAAGTAGAAAAAGGCTGAATAAGGACTGAAAAAGTTATAATAGGGGAAGGCAAGGAAATCTTCCTGAAATGAGAAAATTAAATGTTCTAATAATATAAATTTTAATAGACAAGGAAAAAAGCCTATTCATTGGCCACCTTTTATCAAAATGTCAAATTCCAGCCAATGCTTTGGCACTCATTTTCATATAGTGTTGAGTTGATACAGCCTAATTGTCCTTTGCCTGTGCCTGTCTCCTCCAGCTCTAGTACTTCCTGATGTTTCCCCGTGGGGCACCCATAGGAACTTACTTAGCACTGATATATAAGCAACTTGGAAATATGGAGAATTGATGTCTCATGGAGAAATCTTTGGTCAGGAAGACAACAAAAAGCTCACTTAAAATATAAAAACACATACAGATGAAAAGTAAACTTGTGGAGAAAAATACACCATCCTAAAACTAAAAAGAAAGTAGGAGTAGCTATATTAATTTTAGACAGAGTACACTATAGATCAAAGAAAGTTATCAAGGATATATAAGTACATTTACATAATAAAGGGGTCAATTCTTCAGGAAGATATAACAGTCCTTACCATGCATGAACTTAAAATCAGAGAGTCAAACTACTTGAAGAAAAAACTTATGGAAATGCAAGAAGAAATAGGTGAATCCATTATCATGAATGAAGACTTTGGCACTCCTCTCTCAGAAATGGACACATGCATCAGACAGAAAACCATTTAGGACATAGTTGAACTCAACAACACTGTCAATCAACTGGGCATAATAGGTATCTATGGACTACTTTATCCAACAACAACAGAATGCTTCTCAAGTTCATGTGCAACAAGAGATACCACATTTGGGTATACCTTAATAAATTTAAAATAATAGAAAGCACACAACATCTGTTCTCAGACTACAATGAAATTAAACTAGTAATAAATAACAGAAAGATAACTAGAAAATCCCAAAATACATGACTTTAAACAACACACTTCTATGTGACACATGGGACAAATGGAGATGCTAAGAGAAAGTATAGTTTGAACTAGATAAAAATGAAAAATAAACATCATAATTCACAGAATGCAGCAAAAGCAATTCTTAGTGGGAATTGCTTTAATTCAATTTTTCTCCTAATAAATTATTTATTATATTTTCTTTATAGTTTTTCATGGGCAAAATTTAACACACCCATATCATATTTGAGTGTAAACTTTCCCTTGTGAACAGCAAGTCTAATTATTTGTTATTTGCATTAAAGTAATTATTATAATATGAGTTTTTGCCTAAGTACTTTGAAAAGAAAAGTCCTCTAGAGACTGGCTTACATAAAGTTCTCTCCTGTGTTTTGGATAAATGTTATATAGCATTATGAGTTAAAGGGAGAGTATGCAATTAACTCATATGCCTTATCATTAAAAACAGGCACTACAAGATAAATTTTACTCTTGTGCCAGCTGAATGGGGCATAGAGAATTGCAATGAACCAACACTTTCAGTTTCCATTTTTTCCTCAAGGTAACAGGAGTGAGTAAGATTTTTCAGATATTTACATTTACAAAGACACCTGGTGTCCATGCATGGAGTTGTGTCTTGATGACATAAAACTTTGCTCCCGACTCTTTGTTCTATTATTCTGGTTCATCAGATTCTCTTCTGGTTTCTGTCATCAGGGAAGGACCTACTATGGGATGAAGTTCTTTCTCTCTCTCCCTCTCTTTCTCTATGTCTCTCCACTGTTTATAAGGAAAAGGTCAAGTTAGCTTCCACTGCAAGTTCTGCCCCAACACAAGATGAAAGAATAAAAGGTTCAGTTTTGGTTTTACAATTTGACCCAGGTTCTCCAATGCAGGTGTTTTCTAGAAAAAAAATCTTAAATTTATAGGTACTTTATAGTTCTTCATAAGCCAAACAGTTATTTTCTCATTTGACTTCAGTCTTTTGTATCTGTAAATTCATTTGTAACTATCTATCTCAAAAGGAACAAGACAAAATCCTAAATCTTAAATAAGACATGTTAAATCAGGTAAAATTAGTAGTATGGACAAATGATGACCAACTTAAATTTAGGGGAAAACAGTGCATATTTTTTGCCGTGACTTACAGTGTGCTGTACATTGTACATGTGCTGGATTTTTACTTCGTCAACTTTGTTAAACAGGTCAATATATTTTTCAGAGGATTGTTCTAGACAAGAGCTAGCCAAAAGAGAAGATTTTACAGAGGAAATTATGCAGCAATGATCACATGAATGCCTTCATAGTCACAGTGTTGGACTGAGGCAAACGTTCCCAATAGGTTTCAGTTTACACTAGCTGTCTTTCCACATCCACCCCTTCTTCCTGACAGCTTGCCTCATGAGGCCTACCACCAGCTGCTTGACTGAGGATCCTCAGAGATGCTGAAGCAATCATTACATAGAAGGAGTAGCTACTAATAAACCTTGCTACAACCTCCTTCCAGATCCTACCTCAGCAGCTGGAAGTGTATGGCTCTGAGATTTTCTTGTAAATATCAACTTGTGTCCATCCAAACCATAGTTTAATGCTTGTTAGTGTCTCCTCTCATCTTCGAACTTCCCCTTTCTAGACCTCTACTTGACCATCATTTCATAGTTGTTTAAAGTCTAAGCCCTATAACAAAATATGTTATCCCATATTCCAGGTATCAATTACAGCATGCAGATATGAAGACTCAATGTTTTGAAGCAGAGACAATTATTTCTTTGTTTAAAATATTGGAAATTTAAACAGTTTTTATTGGGATAATCGATCTTTGCTCCACAAAATATGTGGACCCTAATTAAAATAACTCAAAGGTCCAGGGTCTGGAATAGCTGGGGCCTTGTCATGCACCTCTCTCTTTTTACATAAACTTGGATTCCCTCCAGGTGGTATCTTCAACTGCTATTCCAGCTTCCAAGAATGAATATTCCAAGTGAGAGGAAATGGAAGTCAGAGATTTCTTAAGGCCTGGGCCCAAAAACTAGAACAGCATCACCCTGGCCCTGTTCTGGCAATCAAAGCAATTCAAAGCAGATCCATATTCAGGAGGAAGGACATGAATCCAGTAAGATCTGTGTCAAGAATTGTGCCTCTTTTTAATCTGTCACATCTCATTACAGTAGTTCAGTTTCAGCAGGGTTTACAGTAGCATTCATAAGAGTCAAAATACAAACCAATTCTGCATAGTATCGAGAGACCATGTTGAAAAGAACATGCCAAATCTATGCCTGGCAACATGCTGTCTATGTCTACATATGTCCTTGTTTCATGCAAATCATTGAAATCTACACATAAACATTTTTTAGAGATGGAAATATTAAGGCTTAGAAAAATTAGCTTGCTCACACCTATGCAATAATCAATAGAAGAGATGGAGTTCAAATCCAGCCCCATCACATAGCAAAATTCTTCT
The DNA here is from genome assembly GCA_004027475.1 of Anoura caudifer. NCBI lineage: Eukaryota > Metazoa > Chordata > Mammalia > Chiroptera > Phyllostomidae > Anoura > Anoura caudifer. The sequence continues at coordinate 2,789 of PVKU01014986.1, read as the reverse complement.
GCCTTCAGTCATTCAGCACCGACTTTACCATCCATAGTATCTGCTGCCCAGGAGCACATTATTTCCTAAACAATCAGGAAGTCTTATGCTTTATAGAGAAGGAGGGTGTTTTATATGTGTGTAGGATAATCTCTTAAAATACAGGTTGGGGCAAAAGTAGGTTTACAGTTGTTTGTATGGAAAATAATACAATAATTCATAAATAACAATGCAAGAATAAACTCTGTGTTTCATGTATGCACAACTGGGATTCTACTTTGGCCTGATCCTGTAAATGTATATCACTTGTGCCTGTTGGAGAAGGTTAGGCAGAGATCATTTCTCTCAGTCTCAGCCGAAGGTGTTCCCAGCCTTGGGGAAGTGTAGACTGCCTTCCAGTCTCCCAAGCCCTCTGGCACCAGCTGCCTCCTCACTGCCTTTCCATCCATGTGAGAAAGTTGGCTTCCCACATGAGGAAACTGAGGGTCCGTGAATGAGGTGCTGCAAAAAATCATTCAAAATATGAAGTTCAATAAATTTGATACCTGCCTCCATCATTTAATAACAAAATATATTAATCTTATAAGCTTCCCTCAGTAAGAGAAAAATCATGATAGAACTAAATAGCATTGCTGTAGTAGTAGTTTTTATCAGTTAAGATTTTTATCAACTCTTTTGAATTCAAGGGCAGAGAGATGGGTTTCCTGACCTTTTCTTAACACTCACTGGTAAGTGGAATATATTACTATGATTGACTTGTTCTAATGTCTGGAAGAGACATTGGGTTACACATCTACAGTGAAGCTCTACTGTTTTTTCAGTGTACTAAGTTGAATGCAAAGTGCCAATGCATTATAAGGTCTTTGATTAAAGCATCAAATATCATTAAGCAGCAGCCATTACAGAAATGCATCTTATTGGTGGACTAGAGATCAAGAAAATACAATGCCCTCTTTTTAAAGGATGGATAAATTGAGTGGGATAGAACTCATTTTTTTATAATTTTACCACTTTGTCTGGATAGAGATCTATTCCAGTCTCAAGGCAGAGAATGTTTAAGTTAATTCAAGGTGAATATTAAATGTTATTTAACTGTTTATTTTTCTGTCATGTATATAGTATTAAGTATTAAGATAACATCTTGTCTTTTTTGTTTTAAGCTCCTTTTTTTAAAAAATCCATTTCACGTTTGCAAATAAAATTTTAATTGAAAACAAAAGCCATCAAGGAGGAAAATGCTATTTAAAAAAAAATTCTTCATTGATTAGCAATGACTTGAGTTGCAGGAAAAGCAGCTGTGCTGGCTGGCAGCCACGAGGGTCCACCCCAGGTAGCCTCTGGAGGGTGTGCAGGGCCACACCTCAGTGCTCACTGCGGGATCCTAGGAAGCCCACTTCACCTGGTGGAGCCAAGGGTGTTGACGTGCTCACTCTGAGCTACTGCAACCAGCAAAGCCCAGGGGATCAGGTCAACAGAAATACAATACTGGGGACTGAAGGTGGCCCTGGGACAGGAGGTGACCCTTGGACTGGAGGCGCCCCTGCAACCGGAGGCAGCTGAGTGATCAGAGGAGGCCCTGCAAAGGAGGAGGGGGCTTTGTAGAAGACCCAGAGCTCAAACCCATGATTCTAGGTGAGACCAAAAAAAAAAAAAAAAAAAAAAAAAAAAAAAAAAAAAAAAAAAAAAACAACAACCTGGAACTGAGAAAAAAACCAGAGTTGGACCCAAAGAGGGGGCACCCCAACAGCTGAAACAGTGGAAGCTGTGAACACCAGGATACCCGAAGGAGACAGCACGACTGAATCTCACAGGTATTCTACCACAGAAGTTCACACCATAAACCCAGGGAGCCAGAACAGATCAATCTAAGAAGCTGAGGCTGACAAGAAGAGTCTCACAAACAATGGGAAGACAAAGAAACAATCCCCAAATGAAAGGAAAGGAAGAAGCCCCAGAAAGAATGCTAAATGAAACAGAGGCAACTCAACTATCAGATACTGAGTTCAAAGCAATGGTTGTCAGAAAACTCCATGAGCTCTCAATGAGCTACCAGAAACTAGAGGGAAGCTATGATGAACTCACTGCAAACTATATCAACATGAAAAAGGAAATAGAAACTATCAACAAGGGCCAAGAGGAAATGAAGAATACAATTTCTGAACTGAAGAATACAGTAGAAGGAATCAAAAGCAGAATTGATGAAGCAGAAGATTGGATCAGCAAGTTGGAGGACAAAGTAGGAAAAAACACCCAGAAAGAGCAAGAAAAGGAAAAGAGGCTCAGAAAGAATGAAGAGGGATTAAGAGAAATGCAAGACAATATGAAATGTAATAATATCCATATAATAGGAAGTCCAGAAGGAGAAGAAGAACAGCAAGGGATTGAAAACCTATTTGAAAAAGTAATGATGGAAAACTTCCCTAATTTAATGAGAGAAAAAGTCACACAAATCCAGGAAACACAGAGAGTCCCAATCAAGAGGAACCCAAAGAGGCCCACTTCAAGACATGTCATAATTAAAATGGCAAAATTCCAAGACAAAGAGAGAACATTAAAGGCACCAAGGGAGAAAAAGGAAGTAACATACAAGGAAGCCCCAATAAGGTTAGCAGCTTGACTTCTCAATGGAAACGCTCCAAGCCAGAAGAGACTGGCAAGAAATATTCCAAGTAATGACAACCAAAGGCCTGCAACCAAGACTACTTTACCCAGCAAGGCTTTCAATCAAGATAGAAGGCCAAATAAGGAGCTTCTCAGACAAAAGAAGTCTAAAAAAATACACCTCTACCAAACCAGTTCTGTGAGAAATG
>PVKU01014985.1:0-20263 GCA_004027475.1 Anoura caudifer | reverse complement strand
TTTATCTCTTCTTTCTTCCTCTTTTTTTCTTCTCTTCTTTCTTCTCTTTCCATTTTTTCCTCTTTTCTCTTTTTAAATACCCACAAGTAAGACAAAAACAAAACAAAACAACAACAAAAAAACCAACCCTGGAACTGTGAAAAAACCAGAGATGATCCCAAGGAAGGGGCATTTCAACAGATAAGATAGTGGAAACTGTGAACACTAGGATACCTGAAGCAGACAGCACCACTGAATCTCACAGGTATTCTACCACAGAAGTTCACACCATAAACCCAGGGAGCCAGAACAGATCAATTTAAGAAGTTAAGGCTAATAAGAAGAACTTCAAAAACAATGGGAAGACAAAGAAATAATCCCCAAATGAAAGAAAAGGAGGAAGCCCCAGAAAGAATGCTAAATAAAACAGAGGCAGCTCAACTGTCAGATTTTGAGTTCAAAACAATGGTTGTCAGGAAGCTCCACAAGCTCTCAATGAGCTACCAGAAACTACAGGGAAGCTATGATGAACTCACTGCAAACTATATCAACATGAAAAAGGAAATAGAAACTATCAACAAGGGCCAAGAGGAAATGAAGAGTACAATTTCTGAACTGAAGAACACAGTGGAAGGAATGAAAAGCAGAACTGATGAAACAGAAGATCGGATTAGTGAGTTGGAAGACCAAGTAGAAAAAAACACCCAGAAAGAGCAAGAAAAGGAAACGAGGCTCAAAAAGAATGAAGAGGGATTAAGAGAAATGCAAGACAATATGAAATGTAATAATATCTGTATAATAGGGATACCAGAAGGAGAAGAAGAAGAGCAAGGGATAGAAAACCTATTTGAAAAAAATGATGGAAAACTTCCCTAATTTGATGAGAGAAAAAGCCACACAAATCCAGGGAACACAGAGTCCCAATCAAGAGGAACCCAAAGAAGCCCACTTCAAGACACATCATAATTAAAATGGCAAAATTCCAAGACAAAGAGAGAATCTTAAAGGCAGCAAGGGAGAAAAAGGAAGTAACGTACAAGGGGACTCCAATAAGGCTGGCAGCTGACTTCTCAATGGAGATGCTCCAAGCCAGAAGAGAATGGCAAGAAATTTTCCAAGTAATGAGAACCAAAGGCCTGCAACCAAGACTACTTTACCCAGCAAGGCTTTCAACCAAGATAGAAGGCCAAATAAGGAGCTTCCCAGACAAAAGAAGTCCCAAAGAATACACCTCTACCAAACCAGTTCTGCAAGAGATGCTGAAGGGACTGTTTTAAGGAAAGGAAGGAAAAAGGGAGAGAGAGAGAGAGAAAGGAACATAGGTATGAAAATGGCAATGAATCAGTACTTATCAATAATAACCTTAAATGTAAATGGATTAAATGCTCCAATCAAAAGGCATAGAATAGCTGAATGGATAAGAAAGCATGACCCACACATATGCTGCCTACAAGAGACCCACTTCAGGACGAAAGACCTACACAGACTCAAAGTGAAGGGCTGGAAACAAATTTTCCAAGCAAATGGACAGGGAAAAAAAGCTGGGGTAGCAATACTCATATCAGACAAAATAGACTTCAAAAGACAAGCCATAAAGAGAGATCCAGAAGGTCACTTCATAATACTCAAGGGAAGAGTCCACCAAGAAGACATAAGCATTTTGAATATATATGCACACAACATAGGAGCACCTAAATACATAAAAAAAATCTTAGAGGACTTCAAGAAAGATATTGACAGCAATACAATTATAGTAGGGGATTTTAACACCCCATTGTCAAAAATGGACAGATCTTCCAAACAAAAAATCAACAAAGATATTGTGGCATTGAACAACATTCTGGATGAAATGGGATTAACTGATATGTACAGAGCCCTTCATCCTAAAGAAACTAAATACACATTCTTTTCTAATGCACATGGAACATTTTCAAAGATAGACCACATGATAGGACACAAAACAAGCCTCAACAAATTCAAGAAAATTGAAATCACACTAAGCATTTTCTCTGACCACAAGGGACTGAAACTAGAAACCAACCCTGATGGGAAAAACCCAAAATCCTCAAAATCATGGAGATGGAATAGCATGCTATTAAACAATGAATGGGTCAAGAATGAAATTAGGGAAGAAATCAAAAAGTTTCTGGAAACAAATGAATGACCTAAATGACCTAAAACTTATGGGACACAGCAAAGGCAGTCCTCAGAGGGAAGTTCATAGCGATACAGGGCTACCTAAAAAAGATAGAAACATCTCAAACAAACAACCTAACCCTACACCTACAAGAACTTGAGGAACAACAACAAAAACAGCCCGGAGCAAGTAGAAGGAAGGAAATAACCAAGATCAGAGCAGAATTAAATGACATAGAGACTAAAAGCACAATTCTAAGGATCAATGAATCCAGGAGCTGGTTCTTTGAAAAGATAAACAAAATTTACAAGCCTTTAAGCAGGCTCATCAAGAAAAAAAGAGAGGACCCAAATAAATACAATCAGAAATGAAAGAGGAGAGATTACAACTAACACCACAGAAATACAAAGGATTGTAAGACATTACTATGAAGAACTATATGCCAAGAAATTTTAAAACCTAGGTGAAATGGGCAAGTTTCTAGAAAAATATAATCTCCCAAAACTCAACGAGGAAGAAGCAGAAAGCCTGAACAGACCAATAACATCAGAGGAAATAGAAGCTGTAATCAAGAAACTCCCAACACACAAAAGCCCGGGACCAGATGGTTTCATAGGAGAATTTTACAAAGCATTCAAGGAAGAGCTAACCCTTATCATTCATAGACTATTCCAAAAAATCCAAGAAGATGGAAAACTCCCAAACTCTTTTTATGAAGCCTAATCCCCAAACCAGATAAAGACACAACAAAGAAAGAAAACTTTAGGCCAATATCGCTGATGAACATAGATGCTAAAATTCTTAACAAAATATTGGCAAACTGCATTCAACAATACATTAAAAAGATCATACACCATGACTAAGTGGGATTCATCCCAGGGATGCAAGGTTGGTTCAACATTCGCAAATCAGTAAACATAATACATCACGTAAACAAAAGCAAAGACAAAAACCACATGATCATAACAATAGATGCGGAAAAAGCATTTGATAAGGTACAGCACCCATTTATGATAAAAACACTCAGCAAAGTGGGAATAGAGGGAGGATTCCTCAACATAATAAAGGCCATATATGAGAGACCTACAGCCAACATCATACTCAATGGGCAAAAATTAAAATCCTTTCCACTAAGATCAGGAACAAGACAAGGTTGTCCACTTTCACCACTTCTATTCAATATAGTATTGGAAGTCTTAGCCACAGTGATTAGACAAGAAAAGGAAATAAAAGGCATCCGAATTGGAAAGGAGGAAACAAAGCTATCATTGTTTGCAGATGACATGATAATGTACATAGAAAATCCTATAGACTTGGCCAAAAAGCTGCTTGATGTAATAAATGAATTTGGCCAAACAGCAGGATACAAAGTCAATATTCAGAAATCAAAGGCATTTTTGTATACCAACAATGAAAGAACAGAAGCAGAAGTCAAGGGAAAAATCCCATTTGATATAGCAAAAAGAAAAATAAAATACCTAGGAATAAACCTAACCAAGGAAGTAAAGGATCTATACTCAGAAAACTACACAACACTGAAGAAAGAAATTAAGGAAGACAAACAAATGGAAATGTATACCGTGTTTGTGGATTGGAAGAATTAACATCATTAAAATGTCCATACTACCCAAAGCAATTTACAGATTCAATGCAATACCTATCAAATTACCAATGGCATATTTCACAGATATAGAACAAACACTTCAAAAATTTATATGGAGTCATAAATGACCTCGAATAGCTGCTGCAATTTTGAGAAAGAAGAGCAAAGTAGCAGGGATCACAATACCTGACACCAGACTGAATTACAAGGCCACTGTAATCAAAACAGCCTGGTACTGGCACAAAAACAGGAACATGGACCAGTGGAATAGAACAGAGAGCCCAGAAATAAACCCAATTCTCTATGGTCAATTAATATTCGACAAAGGAGGCAGCAACATAAAATGGAGTAAAAGTAGCCTCTTCAACAAGTGGTGTTGGGAGAACTGGACAGCTACGTGCAGAAAAATGAAACTCAAGCACCAGCTTACACCATACACAAAAATAAACTCAAGGTGGATAAAAGATTTAAATATAAGCCATGACACCATTAAAGTCCTAGAGGAGAACATAGGCAGGAAAATTTCAGACACTTCACGCAGCAATATTTTTACTGATATGTCCCCTAAAGCAATGGACATAAAGGAAAGAATAAACAAATGGGATCTCATCAAAATAAAAAGCTTCTGCATGGCTAAAGAAAACAGTATCAAAATAAAAAGAGAACCGACTGTATGGGAAAATATATTCGCCAATGATACCTCAGACAAGGATTTAATCTCCAAAATATATAAAGAACTTACACGACTCCACTCTAAGAAGACAAGCAACCCAATTAAAAAATGGGCAAAGGACATGAACAGACACTTCTCCAAGGAGGACATGCAGAGGATCCAGAGACACATGAAAAGATGCTCAATATCCCTTGCTATCAGAGAGATGCAAATTAAAACCACAATGAGATACCACTTCACACCAGTCAGAATGGCCATCATAAACAAAGCAACAAACAACAAGTGTTGAGAGGTTGTGGAGAAAAGGGGACCCTAGTGCACTGTTGGGATTGCAGACTGATACAACCACTATGGAAAGCAGTATGGAATTTTGTAAGAAAACTAAAAATGGATCTACCTTTTGACCCAGCAATTCCACTGCTAGGATTATATCCTAAGAACCCTGAGACACCAGTCCAAAAGAATCTATGCACCCCAATGTTCATAGCAGCACAATTTACAATAGCCAAGTGTTGGAAGCAACCTAGGTGCCCATCAGTAAATGAATGGATCAAGAAACTATGGTACATTTACACAATGGAATTCTATGCAGCAGAAAGAAAGAAGGTACTCCTACCCTTCCCGACAGCATGGATGGAGCTGGAGAGCATTATGCTAAGTGAACTAAGCCAGGCAGTGAAGGACAAATACCATATGATCTCACCTTTAACAGGAACTTAATCAACAGAACAAACAAACAAGCATAATATAACCAAAGACACTGAAATTGAGAAGGGGTTGATAGTCACCAGAGGGGAGAGGGGAGGGAATTTCAGGGGGAAAGGGGAAGGGTTTGGAGCAACAAGTATAAAGGTCACATGGACAAAAACTAGCAGGGGTGGAAATGGGAGGGGGGTGGGGAGGGCTGGGGCGGTCAGCTGGAATGGGAGCAAAAGACAGAAAACTGTACAAGAACAACAATTAAAATTTAAAAATGATGAGAAAAAAGAAAGAAAGAAAGGGAAGAAAAGAAAGAGAAAGAAAGGAGGAAAGAAAGGGAGGGAGAGAGAGGGAAGGAGGAAGGGAGGGAGGGAAGGAGGAAGAAGGGAGGAAGAAAAGAAAGAAAGAAAAGATGTTAAATGTCACTAATTATCAGAGAAATGCAAATTAAAACCACAGTGAGCTATTACCTCATCTCTGTCATAATGGCTATCATCAATAAATCAACAAACAACAAATGTTGGTAAGGATGTGGAGAAAAGAGAACCCTTTCGCACTTTGGTGGGAATGCAGATTCATGTAGCTACAATAGAAAGGAGTATGGAGGTTCCTCAAAAAAATTAAAAATGGAATTACCTTATGACACAGAAATTCAAAGGAACATGCCTGTGTTCATTGCAAAGTTATTTACAATAGCTAAGGTATGGAAGCAACCTAAGTGCCTATCAATAGACAAATAGATAAAAAAGTTGTGGTACATATATATATAATGGAATATTACTCTGCCATAAAAAGAATGAAATCTTACCACATGAGATATCATGGATAGACCAAGAGGTAGTATGCTAAATGAAATAAGTCATTCAATGAAAGAAAAATACAATATATATGATTTTACTTATATGTGGAATCTAAAGAACAAAATAAACAAACAAAATTGAAACAGACTCATAGATACAGAGAACAGACTGGTGATTGGCAGAGGGGAGATGGGGTTATGGGCCTGGGTGACAAATGTAAAGGGATTAAGAACTACACATTGGTGGTTACAAAACAGTATTGACATGTAACATACAGCATAGGGAACATAGTAAATAAATATTGTAATATACAGGTAGGTACCATACTTATTGGGGGATCAATTCATAAGTTATATAAATATCTAACTGCTGTGCTATATACCTGAAACTACTACAAAATAATACTGAATATAAATGGTAATTTAAAAATAAAAATAAAAGGGATATTTTTATTAAAGGATATGTGCAGACTCCATAAACATGATGTCAGGCAAAAGCTAAAAAGAGAGATAATCATTTACAAAATGACCTTGTAAAAGGCATGGACAATAGTCAGAAGTTCCATATTCTCTGATGTTTGGCTTTTACTTTTTTTCTGCATTGTAGTGACACTGTATTATTCTTTCTTCATTTTTTAAATATATTTTATTGATTATGCTATTACAGTTGTCCCATTTCTCCCCCATCATTCCCCTTCACCCTGCACATCCCCTCCCACCCACATTCCCCTGCCTTTAGTTCATGTCCATGTGTCATAAGTTCTTTAGCTTCTACATTTCCCACACTATTCTTGCCCTCCCCCTGTCTATTTTCTCTCTACTGTCTATGCTACTTATTCTCTGTACCTTTTTCCCTTCTCTCCTCTTCCCACTCCCCTGTTGCTAACCCTTCATATGATCTCCATTTCTGTGTTTCTGTTCCTGTTCTAAATGTTTGCTTAGTTTGCTTTTGTTTTAGGTGTGGTTGTTAATATCTGTGAGTTTGCTGTCTTTTTACTGTCATATTTTTTATCTTCTTTTTCTTAGATAAGTCCTTTTAACATTTCATATAATAAGGGCTTGGTGATGATGAACTCCTTTAACTTGGCCTTATCTGAGAAGCACTTTATCTGCCCTTCCATTCTAAATGACAGCTTCACTGGATAGAGCAATCTTGGATGTAGGTCTTTGACTTTCATGACTTGGAATACTTCTTTCCAGCCCCTTCTTGCCTGGAAGGTCTCTTTTGAGAAATCAGCTGACAGTCTGATGGGAACTCCTCTGTAGGTGACTGTCCCCTTATCCCTTGCTGCTTCTAGAATTCTCTCCTTCATTTGAATCTTGGCTAATGTAATTATGATGCGCCTTGGTGTGTTCCTCCTTGGGTCCAACTTCTTTGGGACTCTCTGAGCTTCCTGGAAGTCTAATTCCTTTGCCAGATTGGGGAAGTTCTCCTTTATTATTTGTTCAAATAAGTTTTCCACTTGTTGCTCTTCTTCTTCCCCTTCTGGTACCCCTATAATTCGGATGTTGGGATGTTTAAAGATGTCCTGGAGGTTCCTAAGCCTCTCCTCATTTTTTTGAATTCTTGTTTCTTCATTCTTTTCTGTTTGGTTCTTTCTTCCTTCTGGTCCACTCCATTGATTTGAGTCCCAGTTTTCCTCCCATCTCTATTGGTTCCCTGTGCGTTTTCCTTCATTTCACTTATTGTAGCCTTCATTTGCTCATCTAATTTGTGAGTAAAATCAACCAATTCTGTGAGCATCCTGATCACCAGGGCTTTGAACTGTGCATCTGATAGGTTGGCTATCTCTTGGTCGCTTAGATGAATTGGCTGTGGGGCTTTGATCTGTTCTCCTGTTTGAGCCATTTTTGTTTTTTTATTTTTTTGGCCTGGTCGGGGCTGTTACGTATGAGGGGAAGAGCCTTAGGTGTTCTCCAGGGCAGGGCAGCCCAGTCGCTGGGTAGTGATGCTGTATGTGGGGGCAGGGTCCAAGAGGGAACAATGGTGCTTACTCCCCTCTCTCTCAGATTCCAGTCCCTCCCGCCACTTCCCCTTCACCTGGATTATCTGTGCTCAAATGTGGGACCACCTGGTCAGCCAGCCACCTTGCGCAGCCTCACTGGGTCTGCACCATTGCCACCCCATGCCTAGGGTCCGCTAGCTGCCGCCTGCACACCTGGGATCTACCAGCTGCTGCTGCCTGCGTACCGAGGTCCTACAACCTCCACTTTTTCCTGCCGCGACTCCACCCTTCTTACCAGTCTGGATGAATGGTTGTTGGACTTCTGAACAGTTGGATTTTCTATCAGTTCCAGTTGTTTTCTTGTTTCTAAATCTTTGTTGTCCTTAATTTTGGTTGTGCAAGTAGGCACAGTGTGTCCACCTATGCCTCCATCTTGGCCAGAAGTGTTTATTATTCTTAAGCATCAGTGAAGCTTATATGAACTCTGTTTTGAAAAATGAAGAAAGAGCACTGTGCCCATGCTTAGCATATAGGGGAGAGGAGACAATAAAGAGTGGACACAATATGGATAAACTACCAACAAAGGGCCAGATACAAATAGTAGAAAGACCTTGAGTGGTGCAGTCAATGAGATTATGAATCACAGCCATGAAAGTGAAAGTATTCCTCAAGGAATCTCAGCAATACTTGTGTGAGAGATGCATTGCTCAGTTGCCTCTGGCATGCCCCTATTTGGGGACCTGGCCCACTACCCAGGCATGTACCCTGACTGAGAATTGAACCAGTGACCTTTCAGTTCACAGGCCAGCCCTCAATCCACTGCAGCACACCAGCCAGGGCAAAAATCTCACTTTCTTATAATAGGAAACATAATTGATCAATCGTATACAAAAAAAAAATGCCCAGTCTCATTAGAAAGCAGGGAAATTAAAATTAAAGCCACAATGAAATATCTTTTATTTCACCTGATTGGCAGAAATTTAAAAGTTTGAGAATACCAAGTGCTGACAATGATATGGAGCAACAGGAACTCTTATATACTGCTGGGGGTGGAGTGGAAACTGGTATAATCACTTCGGCATTATTTAGTGGTTGAAGGTGTGAATACCTATGACTTATTTCTCTATGGCATGCCCTAGAGAGTCTTTCACAAGTGCACCATATTTTGTAACACATACAAAATATTCACAGAAGCATTGTTTATTACAAGCAAAAGACAGAAACAATTGAAATGTCCACTAGCAGTACTATAGAGTAATGTGTTTGTGGTAGTCATACTATACAGCAATAAAAATGAATAAACTACAGCTATGTGTATCAACTTTGTTGTGTGTCACAAATGTAACAACCAGTGAAAAGAGAAAGTTTCAAAAAATGCAAAACAAAAAACTTCCTACAGTCATGCAAGAAGTTGAATTTTATTATTATTTAGAGAGTAAAAGAATCATCCCAGAAAGCTAAAAACTTGAGGACATGTGATGAAATTGCAGGTGATTTTTCTTTTCTTTCTCTTTTTTGTCCTGGTCCTCAACTCCACTGAGAGCATACTCTGCCAGTGATAGCCATGACCATTAAGTAGTGGTGCCTCTGACTGTGGTTGGCATCCCTGGCCTTGCAGACCACTTTTCACATCTTCCTAGTTCAAACACCTGCCATGCTAAAGCTGCCCCTCTGTGAGCAGCATAGAAGTTGACCGTGTTCTATATAAGATGACCAATTTGAAAAAAAGGAGATAAAACATTTTTTTAAATTTTAAGGTCTTATTGGTCACAATAATCTTCCCACTACTCTCATTGGCTTCGTCCTTGTCACCTATGGTTACATTATCAAAGCTGGCCAAGGATCTCAGCCAAGGACAAAAAGGAGCAAAGTCTCTGGAACCTGAAATTACCACCTGGTGGTGATGAATTACTCTTTAGGATAGTCACCCCTGACTAAATCTAGCCTAAAAACAGCTACTTTCTTGACCAGATCAAGTTCTTATCTTTATCCTATTCTTATCATAATTACACCCATACTCAGACTCTCTTTACAAGCTGAGGAACTAAGACCTGAAGGGTGCACTGAAGAAGTTTCTAGGTGGCTAAGGAGATACATAACCAGGATTAATGATTGTGAGAAGCACTGTCCTACTCCTTTTCACAATCACACTCTTTCCTGTCAATGTAGCCATCTAATTACCTTGACCTCTGAATAGAGAGACAGTAAGATACCCTAGAAAGTTCATGACTCAAGGAGCCAAGACACTTGAGCATTTTGTTGTGCTCTGCAACTAATTATCTATGGTAGTCATTGGATTAATCTAACACTCTGTTTCACCATCTGTAAAATGAATATAATAGCTGGCAGGAATGTTGTAAGGATCAAAGTAGATAATGCATGTGGGAGGGCATAGAGAAAACTGCTCAGTGTTATACATAATCAAAGATGGAATACCTTCCATAAAGAGGTTTATCATTCTATTTCACATTTCACTTCCCTTCATTTATATCTTGATGTAGTACTATGCCTTCATTGTGCAACCAGAGTCTTCATAGATGTTGGATGGATGAAAGGGGAGAGGGGGAATAGACTAAAGCCAGAGAGACAATGTAGAAACCTCCTCTAGTCTTTCCCTCACATTGCACACCCCAATCCATTATCTCCCTCTTGAAAATATATCCAGAATATCCCAATCCAGAATAAGACAGACACACACATGTGAAAATTAGGAAAGTATCTGAATATCTATCAAAAGGAAATGATTGAAGATTGAATATAGTATTGTACATGTATAAATACAATTTTTAAATTTAAAAAATGAGGTTGATATATTAAAACAGAAAAATTTGGAAATGTAGGAAATGGTCAAAATCACAAATTGAAGTCCACACTACAGTCATTTTCTCTGGAAAGGGAGAGTAATTTGGTAGACAGGAGGTGGAGAGGCTCATTTATCAGTGGCAATGGTTTGTGGTGCTTAGAGACTATTAAAAAATAAAAACAGAGCCCTGGCTGGTGTGACTTAGTGGATTAGTGCTGGCCTGAGAACCAAAGGGTCAATGGTTCAATTCCAGTCAGGGCACATGCCTGGATTGCAGACCAGGTCCCCAGTAGGGGCAAGTGAGAGGAAACCACACATTTATGTCTCTCTTCCTCCCTCCACCTCTTCTAAAAATAATATATTAAAAACAAAGAAATAAGATAACATATGCTTCCTACAATCTAAACTTAAAAAAAAAACAGAGTGGGAAAACATTGGTTAAGAAGCTGGTTGTAGTTCTACTTCTGGTATTCATCAGTAAATCTCTCAGTTTCCTTCTCTGTCAGATGAAAATAGTAATAATGTTGACTTCATAGGATTGGTGTGAAGATGGTTTAGTAGGTACATGTTTAGAATTCTGCCAAGCACACATCGTGTATTTATTTATTTATTTATTTATTTATTTTATTTTATTTTATTTTTTAAGAATTCTTTTTCAAGAGAGAGAAGAAGGGAGTTGGGGGAGAAAGAAACATTGATTTTTTTTGTTCCACTTTATGCATCAATTGGGTGATTCTTGTATGTGCTCTAACCAGGAATGCCAACCTCAGCTATCGGACTATTCTCTAACCAACTGTGCATGTGGCCAAAGCTACCTTTCTTTGCTGTCATTGCACATCTGTAAAATAGGATGTGAACCTAGCCAGGGATGGTACAAAGGCCTATTCTTTAACAGAAGTAAAAGGACCTTGTAAACAGAACAATAATAAACTAATAGGGGGTATTAGCAAATACCCCAAATCCAGGGCCTCTAGTTCTCAAAGAACATCATGGGCCCAAGATATGAGGGAGAGATGATCCTGCTCACTGATTGACAAGAACTGCTGTAGATTAGCATAGGGTGGAAAGCAGGTAGAGAAGGCGGTCCTTGATAGTGCAGAACTTGCGTGACCCCCCGCCCCACCGCACCCAGACCCACAGCTCTTCTTCGTTACCCCTTGTGCAGGCGGCTGGACTTATGAAGTCCTGGCTTGCCCCAGGATGGCTTCTGGTTTAGTGTGTTGAGAAAGTTGGGTGTAGTAGCTGAGCAGCCAGAGTGAGATATGGTTTGACAGTTCAGGCAGGCCCTAAGCCCTGGACTCTGCCCTCTATGTTGTAGCATTTTTCCCACCACTCCTGGTGTCATTTAGCCTGGACTTCCTCCTTCTGTCTGGGGAGACATGGAAACTAGGATAACATGGCATGCGGGACCTGGCACCCTTGGGGGGCTCCCACCAGTTCAGTTTCCAGGTGACGACTTCTTTGAAAGGCTCAGAGCCTCTTTTTTTTTCTCTTTATTTTTATTTGTATTTATTTATTATTGTTCAATTACACTTCTCTCCATTTTCCCCCCACCCCATCCATCCCCACCTCCCACCCTCAATTATATCCCCCTTCAGTTTTGTCCATGTGTTCTTTATACATGTTCCTGAAAAAAACCTCCCCCTTTCCCCCCATTCCCACCTCCCCTCTGGTTACTGTCAGTTTGTTCTTAATTTCACTGTCTCTGGTTGTATTTTGCTTGCTTGTTTCTTTTGTTGATTATGTTCCACTTGCAGGTGAGATCATGTGGTATTTCTCTTTCACCACCTGCCTTATTTCACTTAGCATAATTCTCTTCAGTTCCATCCATGCTGTTGCAAAGGAGCTCCTTCTTTCTTTCTGCTGTGTAGTATTCCATCATGTAAATATACCATAGATTTTTGATCAATTCATTTACTGATGGGCACTTTGGTTGCTTCCAGCACTTGGCTATTGTAAATTGTGCTGCTATGAACATTGGGGTGCATAGGTTCTTTTGAATTGGTGTTTCAAGGTTCTTAGGGTGTAATCACAGCAGTGGAATTGCCAGGTTGAAAGGCAGTTCCATTTTTAGTTTTCTGAGGAAATTCCATATTGTTTTCCACAGTGGCTGCACCAGTCTGCATTCCCACCAACAGTGCACTAGGGTTCCCTTTTCTCCACATCCTCTCCAACACTTGTTGGTTGTTGCTTTGTTTATGATGGCCATTCTGACTGGTGTGAAGTGGTGTCTCATTATCTCATTGTGGTTTTTAATTTGCATCTCTCTGATGGCTAGTGATGCTGAGCATCTTTTCATATGTCTCTGGGCCTTTTGTATGTCCTCCTTGGAGAAGTGTCTCTTCAAGTCCTTTGCTCATTTTTTAATTGGGTTGTGCGTCTTCCTGGAGTGGAGTTGTGTGAGTTCTTTATGTATTTTGGAGAACAAACCATGGTCCAAGGTATCAGTGTCAAATATGTTTTCCGATATGGTTGGTTCTCTTTTCATTTAAATGCTGTGTTCTTTAGTCATGCAGAAGCTTTTTATTTTGATGAGATCCCATTTGTTTTTTCTTTCCTTTATGACCTTTGCTCTAGGGGATATATTGGTGGAAATATTGTTGCGTGAAATCTCTGAGATTTTCCCACCTATGTTCTCCTCTAGAGCCTCTTGCCCTTGAGATGTACACTAGTAAAACACTCATTCACTGAGGCACTATTGCATCCTTATGTGCTCTTGTGCTGGGCTGTGGGGACACAAAGACAATCCAGGAACACCCCTTACCCTTAGCTCCCCAGATGCTGGAGTAGATAAACCCACCAGAAACACATTCTGGTATTAGGTGGAGTAAGATGAGGCACCATGAAAGAGAGTTACACACAGGGCTGTGGAGTTCAAAGTATTAGG
The DNA here is from genome assembly GCA_004027475.1 of Anoura caudifer. Classification (NCBI taxonomy): domain Eukaryota; kingdom Metazoa; phylum Chordata; class Mammalia; order Chiroptera; family Phyllostomidae; genus Anoura; species Anoura caudifer. Next base: position 6,737 of record PVKU01014985.1, on the reverse strand, counting down.
AGGCTTCAAGAAGTGGTAGTGGTGGTACCAGTCCTTACCCTGTGGGTTTCTTGTCTGTGATGGTACACTCCCCAAGGAAATAAAAGTTTCCTTGCTTCTAGAGACTTCCAGCCAAGATGGAGGTAGAGACACTTTACCTCCTCGCACAACCAAAAGAAGGACAACAACAAATTTTAAAACAAAAAACAACCAGAATTGCCAGAAAAATCAAACTGCATGGAAGTCCAACAACCAAGGAGTTAAAGAAGAAACTTTGGTTCATCTAGACCAGTAGGAGGGGTGGAGACTGGCAGTCAGGGTGGAGAGGAATCTCAGCAAGGCAGTGACTGGAGGACCAGGCAGTCCCACATTCATGTGCAGATAAACTGGGGAGTAAGACTGACTACACAACCCAGGGTTCCAGCACAGGGAAATAAAGCCTCAAAACCTCTGACTGTAAAATTCTGTGGGGGTTCAGGTGGGAGGAGAAACTCCCAGCCTCACAGGAGAGTTCATTGGAGAGATGCACATGGTTCTAGAACATACACAAAACCACCCACGGGGAATCAGCACCAGAAGGGCCCAGTTTGCTTGTGGGTAGCGGAGGAACTGACTAAAACCTGGCTGAGAGCTGAGAAAGTGGCATTGTTCTCTCTTAGACCCCTCACCCACACACAGCATCACCATGCATTGATGTGGGTCACCCTGCCCTAGTGAATACCCAAGGCTCTGCCTCTTACTACATAACAGGCACTCCAAGACAAAAAATACACATGGCCCAAATGAAAGAACAGATCAAAGCTCTAGAAAAAATATAAGTAAGCGATGAAGAAATAGCCAACCTATCAGATGCACAGTTCAAAACACTGGTAATTAGGATGCTCACAGAAACGGTTGAGCATGGTTGCAAAATAGAGGAAAAAGTAAAGGCTGCGAAAAGTGAAATAAAGAAAAATGTACAAGGAACCAACAGTGTGGGAATAAAACTGGGACTCAAATCAACAGTTTGGACCAGAAGGAAAAAAGAAACATTCAACCAGAACAGAATGAAGAAACAAGAATTCAAAAAGTTAAGGAGAGGCTTAGGAACCCCCAGGACAACTTTAAACTTTCCAACATTCAAATCATAGGGGTGCCAGAAGGGGAAGAGGAAGAGCAAGAAATTGAAAACTTATATGAAAAAATACTGAAGGAGCCCTGGCTGGTGTGGCTCAGGGGCTCCATACCAGCCAGGCCTGTGCTGGACTGTGAATCAAAGGGTCACTGGTTCAATTCCCACTCTAGGGAATTGAACCAGCCTGGGTTGCAGGCCAGGTCCCCAGTAGGGGGCATGCAAGAGGCAACCATACATTGATGTTTCTCTCCCTCTCTTTCTCTTTCACTTCCCCTCCCTAATAAATAAATAAATATAATCTTGAAAAAGTAATGAAGGAGAACTTCCCCAGTCTGGCAAAGAAAATAGACTTCTAGGAAGTCTAGGAAGCTCAGAGAGTCCCAAAGAAGTTGGGCCCAAGGAACAACACAGCAAGGCACATCATCGTTAAGTTACTCAAGATTAAAGATAAAGAATCTTAAAAGCAGTAAGAAAAAAGGAGACAGTTACCTACAAAGGAGTTCCCATCAGACCATTAGCTGATTTCTCAAAAGAAACCTTGCAGACAAGAAGGGGCTGGAAAGAAGTATTTGAAGTCATAAAAGGCAAGGATATACATCCAAGATTACTCTATCCAGCAAAGCTATCATTTAGAATGTAAGGGCAGATAAAATGCTTCCCAGATAAGGTCAAGTTGAAGGAGTTCATTATTACCAAACCCTTATTATATGAAATGTTAAAAGGACTTACCTAAGAAAAAGAAAAAGATCAAAAACTATGAACAGTAAAATGACAACAAACTCACAACTATCAACAACTGAACCTGGGACTTCTGGCCAAGATGGAGGCATAGGTGGACACACTGTGCCTCCTCTCACAACCAAAATTAAGGACAACAAAAATTTAGAACAAAAAAAAAACCCAACCAGAACAGATAGAAAATTGAATTGTACAGAAGTCTAACAATGATTCACCCAGACTAATAAGAGGGGCGGGGGCGGAGTCAGTGGCTGGCAGAGAGGGATCATGCCAGGAAAAAGCAGTAGCTAGTGGTCCCAGATGCACAAGCAGTGGTTGGCACACCCCAGGTGCACAGGTGACAGTTACCAGGCGTGAAGAGGCAACAAGCAGACCCAGCAAGATGCACAGGGCGGCTGACTGTGGTTGCACATCTGCATGCAGATAAACCAAATGAAAATGAGCAGTGAGACAGACTGTGCAACCCAGTGCCCCAGCGCTGGGAAATAAAGCCTAAAAGCACCAATTGAAAACACTTGTGGTGGTTGAAGTGCCAGGAGAAATTCCCAGCCTCACAGAGGGGACTGAAATCTGAGACAGCAGAGCAGGTGCTGTTCTTCCCTCCCTGACCCCACCCTCACATGCAGCATCACAACTCTGAGACTGGGTTGCCCTGCACTGGGGAACACCTAAGGCTCTGCTCCTTGTTCGTAACAGGCACAACCAGACCAAAAAGAAAAAGAAAAAGAAAAGAAAAGAAAAGAAAAGAAAAGAAAAGAAAAGAAAAGAAAAGAAAGAAAAAAGCAATGGCTCAAATGAAAGAACAAATCAAACCACCAGAGTCAATACTTTTAAGTGACCAAGAGATAGCCAACCTATCAGAGGCACAGTTCAAAGAACTGGTGATCAGGATGCTCACAGAATTGGTTGATTTTGGTCACAAATTACATGAACAAATGAAGGCTATGCTAAGTGAAATGAAGGAAAATGCACAGGGAACTAATAGTGTTGGGAAGAAAACTGAGACTGAAATCAACAGTGTGGACCAGAAGGAAGAAATAAACAACCAAACGGAAAAGAAGGAAGACACAAGAATTCAAAAAAATGAGGAGAGGCTTAGGAACCTCCAGGACATCCTTAAACATCCCAATATCCGAATTATAGGGGTACCAGAAGGGGAAGGGGAAGAAGAAGAGCAACAAGTGGAAAACTTATTTGAACAAATAATAAAGGAGAACTCCTCCAATCTGGCAAAGGAAATAGATTTCCAGGAAGTCCAGGAAGCTTGGAGAGTCCCAAAGAAGTTGGTCCCAAGGAGGAACACACCAAGGCACATCATAATTACATTAGCCAAGATTCAAATGAAGGAGAGAATTCTAGAAGCAGCAAGGGATAAGGGGACAGTCACCTACAAAGGAGTTCTCATCAGACTGTCAGCTGATTTCTCAAAAGAGACCTTCCAGGCAAGAAGGGGCTGGAAAGAAGTATTCCAAGTCTTGAAAGCCAAGGACCTACATCCAAGATTGCTCTATCCAGCAAAGCTGTCATTTAGAATGGAAGGGAAGATGAAGCGCTTCTCAGATAAGGTCAAGTTAAACGAGTTCATCATCACCAAGCCCTTATTATATGAAATGTTAAAGGGACTTATCTAAGAAAAAGAAGATAAAAATATGAATAGTAAAAAGACAGCAAACTCACAGATACTAACAACCACACCTAAAACAAAAGCAAACTAAGCAAACGACTAGAACAGGAGCAGAAACAGAAATGGAGATCACAAGGAGGGTTGGCAACAAGGGAGTGGGAGGATGAGAGAGGGGAAAAGGTACAGAGAATAAGTAGCATAGACGGTAGGTTGAAAATAGACAGGGGGAGGGCAAGAATAGTGTGGGAAATGTAGAAGGAAGCTAAAGAACTTATGACACATGGACATGAACTAAAGGGGGAATGTGGGTTGGAGGGGGTGTGCAGGGTTGAGGGGTAAGATGGGGGAGAAATGGGACAACTGTAATAACATAATCAATAGAATATATTTTAAAAAAGAAGAAGCATAAATGGTAGGTACAGAATAGACAGGGGGAGGTTCTGAATAGTATAGGAACTGGAGAAGCCATAGAACTTATATGCATGACCCAAGGACATGAACTAAGGTGGCAGAATGCTGGTGGGAGGGGTGGTGCAGGTTGGAGGGAATAAATCGGAGAAAAAAACGGGACAAGTGTAATAGTATAATCAATTAAATGTATTTTTTTTTAAGTTTCCTTGCTTCTACATTTCTAATGCCTAAACTCAGGTGCCCTTCCTTTCCTGGTTGGGAGGGATGCAGACTGGCAGCCCCGTGTGTTCAGTGTAACTGGAAAGAATGAACCGGTCTTGGAGAAAGAGTATTCTAGACAGGAAAAGTTTAGTGGGCAAAGGAACTAAGACTGGAGAGGCTGGAAAGCACAGAACCTGTTTCAGGACCTGGGACCTGTTCACCTGTGCTGGATTGTAGGATGTTTCTAGGATTGTGGGCAATGAGACTGAGGGGTAGGGTGGGCCTTGAATGCCAGGGAGAGCCTTGCAGGCTTGAGATCTTTGCTTATTTTAGTGGCAATAGGAAGTCTTAAGACTTTTGAGCAGAGTAGTTATACCACTGGATTAGGTTTGTAGAAAGTCAAGAAGTCAAGACCTGCTCTGCAGGAAGACCAGGTGGACAGATGAAAGACTTATACCAGCTTGGTTTAATGATATGTCCCTAGACAAGGGGTAATTTTGCACCCCAAAAACCTTTGGCAATGTCTGGAGTCAATTACATTGTCACCACTGGGGGGGGGTGGTCAATGACATCTAGTGGGTGGAGTCCAGAGATGCAGATAAATGTCCTGCAATGCACAGGACACCCACCCACACACATGTACAAGAGACCAGTCCAGCCGAAAATGTCAGTAGTGCCGAAGTTAAGAAATCCTACCCTAGAGCAATAGTAGTGGAAATGGATGGGAGACAGTGTTAGAAACATCTGATCCAGAGATCAGTCTCTTTTGGTATTCTTTATAATGTTGAAGTACTTGACACCCAGTCAATTAACCAGATCTCATGACCCCAGTCTTCTTCATATTTTTTTACCCACTCATTCATTTGTCAAATATTTATTTAGCACTAAACACTATTCAAAGTGTTGCCACTTAGCAATGAAGAAGGAAATTCTGGCTGTCTGAGAACCTTACATTCTTTTAGGGGATGACAGACATTAAAACTATAAATACATATCAGAAGACTGACTTGATGGTATTAACATATAGTGTAGGAATTGTGTTCAGAAGTTTCAAAGAAATTTTTAGCCGGAAAGAGTGTTAAGAATGAAATAAAGAGGTAATTGAAGGTTTTCAAATTGATTTCACCCATGTTCAAAATCCAGTTCTTTTACTCTAGTCACTATGTAAGTCACCCTATGATAGTAGATATGCCCTGGAGCTATGAGGAAATCTAGACTTTACTTGTAATTCTCAATAATCCCAAATTTATGAAAAACTACTTAGTGTCACTAGAATAGCTAAGTATATGGGAAGTGCTTACACAGTTTCAGAAGCACAGAAACATCAAGTGCCAGAGCATGGTGGCACCAAATTCAAAATTTTTCAGGCTAACTACATTACCACAGGGAGTGGTAAGGTTGCTGGCTAGAGTCTTATGTTCTCCACACACACACACACACAAAAGCTCAGTCCTTCTCTTTGTCCCTACCCAGAACTCAAGCCAAAAATGAACAGAAGGACTGCAAGGAAACTGGAGCTGATGTTGGTAAAAGTGAGCATTCACCTGTGATGAAGTCAGAGATGAAGTCTAACCCAGGATCCCAGAAGTTCTGGGTTTCCATACTGGCTAGTATAGAAGAGGTGGCAAGGAAAGGAAAATGAAGTAAGGCGGTTTTAAGGGCCCAGCTAGTTCTTGCTTTGGCTGTAACAACCTGTCCACCACCTTAGAATGAGGAACTCCATTAAGTGTGTGAAAAAAGTGACAGTCCGTAGGCTTTTGGCCTACTTCTCTGGGTTGTATTGCGGATATTTGATCCAGTCTGTGAAAAGTGGTTAGAAATCCTTGGAAAAAAGATTAGTGTCAATAGAAAAATTGTATCAATTAGTTGAAATGTTTCAGTAAGAGAAGGAGGCATAGAAACTATATGAAGAGCATCAGTAGTTAATTTACAGAGGGAAACCTGGCTTTTTAAATGAATATATGAAAAGCTAAACCAAACCAAGAGGGTAATGTTACACTTCTAAGGAAAACCGTAGGTTTGGGGGTGTTGCCTTTTCTGCAACCTACATCAAATTCATTCTAAAGTAGGTAGTACAGTATAAGACTGTGTTAGGTAATGAGAGGTAGATACTAATGTAACAGAGATGGTAATTGTAGGAAGCAACTACCATATGTGTTGTTGAGAAAACGTAAGGACAAGTTTGGGTTTATCAGAACTTGGATGCTCAGAAAGGAGGCCCTGCAGATCTGGGACTCAGATCTTGGAGGTTAGTGGCTAGGTGGTCCTACCTGACTGGTGCTCATATATCTAAGGCATCCAATGAAATTGATTCTGGAAGATACAATGTCTTCTTCATTCACTGATTTTTATCTGCTTCTTACTACAGTACCTGGCACATTATAGACAATTGAATGCTCCTTGAATGAATGAATAAATAAATGTATCTGCAGTTCTTACCTGTCTACTAAAGACCATCTTGGAGTAGCTGACAGGAGAGTCAGTTACTTGTTGGGAGCTCTAATACCCTGTGTTCCATTTTCTTCTCAGCAGACTAAAGGATAAAGCAATTTGGAGGATGGTAACAAACTAAAAATTACATCACTGTTTCCCAGGACACAGCAGACCCAGGAATGTAAAGAGCCTGCTAGTTCAGTATCACCACTTCCTTAGAATTTCGCTTGACTTTCA
>PVKU01014984.1:0-20283 GCA_004027475.1 Anoura caudifer | reverse complement strand
CTCCCAGCGCCATGTGAGGGATCCCTCATGACCACTTCTAGGGAAGGAAAAAAACTGAGTTCATTTGATTTCTACAACACTGCCATGAGACACACAATACTATTATGCCAATTTTGCAGTTGCAGAAATGAGGCATAGAGAATGGAATGAGTTGTTTGAGATTACACACCTGAAAGGTGGACAACACAGCCTCAAACCTAAGTTTATTATTCCAAATATTCTGCTGTTCCCACTGATCAGTTTTGTGCACTTAAAAAGCATGGTCTAGTTGTTATACTTGTACTATTAGTCACCATTTAGCACTTGGAAGGAAACATCCTCTTCATAAGACCAACAGTTCATAGACCTATTCAGAAGACAGAAGTTTATGTGTATATACCAGCAATTTCAACCAGTATACCATAAGAATTTTTAAAACATGCAATACCTGTTTAGTCAGGGGCACTGACCTCTTTTTCCTTAGATTGTCAAATTAAAAAATGACAACAGCCAACACAACAACAGCCTTCCAGCATGAACAGATCAAAATTATACCTATTTTTTGGTCAGATAGGCATAGATAAATTTTTTTGGTGTGCTGCAGAATTTTACTAATTAGTTTATGTGTGCCATGAGATGAAAAATGCTGAAATTGCTGGTATATACATATATTATTCATGTGGAAATGAAAATACACATATAAGACTTCCAGCCAAGATGGAGGCATAGGTAGATACACTGTGCCTCCTCACACAACCAAAAGAAGGACAACAACAAATTTAAAAACAAAAGACAACCAGAATTGCCAGAAAATCAAACTGTATGGAAGTCCGACAACCAAGGACTTATAATAAGACACATTCATCCAGACCAGTAGGAAGGGTTGAGATGGGCAGCTCGGGCAGACAGGACTGGCAGAAGGCGGCGGCTGGAGGACTGGGGTGGGCAAGGCAGTGGATGGTGGACTGGGTGGTCCCACATTTGCATGTGGATAAACCAGGAGGAACAACTACAGAACAAGACCATGCAACTCAGGGTTCCAGTCCAGACAAATAAAGCCTCAAGGCCTCTGACAAAAAAACCTGTGGGGGTTGCGGTGGTGGGAGAAATGCCTAGACTCACAGAAGAGTTCATTGGAGAGACCCACAGGGTCCCAAAACATACACAAACCTACCACCTATCCAGGGATCAGCACCAAAAAAGAGCCCAATTTACTTGTGGGTACTGGGGGAAGTGACTGAAAGTGGGGAGAGAGCCCAGCCAGCAGCTTTGTTCCCTTTCGGACTTCTCCCCCACATACAGTGCCACAATGCACCCAAGTAGGTAGCCCCACCCTGGTGAATACCTAAGGCTCTGCCCCTTACTATGTAACAGGCACACTGAGACAAAAAAAAAAAAAAAGGCCCAAATGAAAGAACAGATCAAAGCTCCAGAAAAAATACAACTAAGTGATGAAGAGATAGCCAACCTATTAGATGCACAGTTCAAAACACTGGTGATCAGGATGCTCACAGAATTGGTTGAGTGTGGTTGCAAAATAGAGGAAGGAGTGAAGGTTATGAAAAGTGAAGTAAAGGAAAATGTACAGGGAACCAACAGTGACAGGAAGGAACCTGGACTCAAATCAACAGTTTGGACCAGAAAGAAGAAATAAACATTCAACCAGAACAGAATGAAGAAATAAGAATTCAAAAATATGAGGAGAGGCTTAAGAACCTCTGGAACAACTTTAAACATTCCAACATCCAAATCATAGGGGTGCCAGAGGAGAAGAGGAAGAGCAAGAAATTGAAAACTTATTTGAAAAAATAATGGAGAACTTCCCCAATCTCACAAAGGAAATAGATTTTGGGAGGTGCAGGGCAGAAAGGAATAAAGGGGGGGAAATGGGACAACTGTAATAGCATAATCAATAAAACATATTTATCCCTGTCTGGTGTGGTTGAGTGGATTGAGTGCCAGCCTGCAAACCAAAAGGTGGCCTGTTCGATTCCCAGTCGGGGTACATGCCTGGGTGGCAGGCCAGGTCCCCAGTAGGGGGCATGTGAGAGGCAACCACACACTGATGTTTCTCTCCCTCTCTTTCTCTTTCCCTTTCCCTCTCTCTAATAAATAAATAAAATATTTAAAAACAATTTTTAAAAGGACACATGGATAAAAACTAGGGGGGTGGAAATAGGGGAGGTGGGGAGGGGGCTGTGGGCTGGGATGGGAGTAAAAGAAAACTGTACAAGAACAACAATTAAAATAAATAAATAAGTAAAAATAAATACAAAAAAGAAAAAATATATTTAAAAATTTAAACTTAAAAAATAGATAATACACATATAAGTATATGGCAAAGGATGGATTCTCAGATTATAATTAATATAATAAACACACAAACATAAAGATAGAAGGTCATTTAAATACATAGGAGAGATACACTGACTTGAGTAATATATGGAATATTGTTTTGGTCAATTCCAACTTCCTGAATTCACAACAGGGTGGGTAGAAGCACACATTATAGCAGAGCATGGCAACAGAGAAAGTAACTGTGAGACCAATGTATCCACAAAAGAGAAAAAGCCCCCAAAGCATGAATTCATTGCTAGGCTTGTACCTATCTACTTGGGTTGGCCAAAAAGTTCATTTGTTTTTTTTTCTGAAATATGACTCTAGTACTAGTAGCACTTAGTTTTCTTTAACTTCATTTGAAACAATTTTGTTAAGAGTGTATTGTGACAGCTGTCATACCAGTTTGCATTTAAAAACAACTTACCCGATTGGTGAGTTTCTGCTCTGACTGGTGGGGTTCACTGGATTGAGTGCCAGCCTGTGAACCAAAGGGTCAGCGGTTTGATTCCTAGTCAGGGCACATGCCTGGGTTGTGGGCCAGGTCCCCAGTAGGGGGCATGCTAGAGGCATCCACACAATGATGTTCTCTTCCTCTCTTTCTCCCTTCCTTCCCTTCTCTCTAAAAATAAATAAATAAAATATTTTTTAAAATCAGTTAATTTTTGTGTAGCCATTTTAATATTTAAGATGAAAAAACAAGCAAAATTTTCAGCATATTATGCTTTATTGTTTTAAGAAAGGTAAAAACACAACTGAAATAAAAAAAGATTTGTGCAGTGTATGGATAAGGTGGTGCGACTGACTGAACGTGTCTAAGTGTTTTGCGAAGGTTCATGCTGGAGATTTCTCGCTGGATGATGCTCCACAGTCAGGTAGACCAGTTGAAGTTGATAGCGATCAAATCGGGACATTAATTGAGAACAATCAATGCTACACCATGTGGGAGATAGCCAACATACTCAAAATAGCCAAAGCAATACAGTTATTGGTGAAAATGAGAAAAAGTCTCTTATTTTATGGAAAAAACTAAATGGACTTTTTGGCCAACCCAACAGAGCAAGAAAAACATGAGGCTAAATAAAGTAGCCCCTTGTACACTTAAGCACAACCTTATACTTGTCCCAAGGATAAAACTATAAAACAAAAGACCTGTCAGATATTGAGTCTTTGCTGTCTGGACATCATACAAATGTGTTCTAATTTTTAATGAGGCAGAGTTAGCTATTAGTAATATTGTTCTCCTGTGAGTAATATGTCTTTTTCCCCCTGTTTTCAGAAGTTCTACTGTCGGTTGCCTAGGCATGGTTCTCTTTGTATTTATCCTGCTTGGGTTCTTCTAAGTATCAGGGCAGATGTGGGGCTCACATTATGGGTTTCTTTCTCTCATTGACCACAGACCTGTTCAACCTGAAAAGACATCCTATATATTTTGTCGTAGTCTTAGAGTCATTTCTGCTGAGAGGGTGACCTTATGATTGGTTATCATCATGGCTGCAAACAGAAATCCTTGTCAGATTGCTTTTGTGCATAAGTGCATTGAAAAGTCCATTTGAGGTACTTAATTTTAGTTTTTAGCTTTACTGTTTACAAAATAGTTTAAACTACTACCAATCTCTGTGTGTTTGCATGGTGGTAGTGGTAGAGGGGATAGTCTTATTGGATATTAAGCTACTATACAAAACAGAAAAGCCTGGGATAGAAATAGAGTTGTATACCTCTGCAACTTCCAGAAACTGTGCCACTTTGGTTGTTCTGTCAAGGAATTTGATGTAAATATCCACACTTGCCTCACATTGGCTCTTACTCATGTCAAAAAACTTGCCTAAAAATAGAAAAAATATTATCATGTACAGGTCAATAATTTAGCAATTTTCAGGTTTCACTCCATTTTGATGATTCTATTTAAGCTGCTCTGGATGTTATTTTAACTTGTTCCAAATAATTAGTTTTAATCCAGCTATTTTGTTTTAAAAAGCAACAATACTACCCAATTTACATATTTAACAAATTTTTATGGAGTAACTACTGCATGCGAAACACTGGTGCTGGAAATACATCTAAAATTTAATAGCATAGAGAGATTGTTTGGATAGTTCAGTATCAATTTCTGTAACTTCTACTCTGTAATCTTTTTGCAAACTCTGAAGCTCTCTGAGGGAAGGGGCTGTTTCCTACTCTTTTATAACTCTACAAATGTACAGGTACGTATACTTCAGTATACAAAAAACACCTCAAGTTTTCATCAATGAAGTCTGGAGAACCGTAACTATGAAATGAATCATTCATGAGGGCAAAACAATGACAGATAATTCCTGAAAAGCCCATGAAATATATGCTTCTATATAATCAATAACAATTACTTATATTATAGGCTATATTTTCTTAGAAAAGTCTGAACTATATTTTGACCTTGGTGGAGTGGGCCTTAATGACTAATGCATAAATATGGCAACCTATATTGATTCCCTGGTAAATTGCCCAAAATATGTTAGCACTTATGACCTTGCAAATATCTCCTATTTTTAGCCTGAAACAAATATGAATCTAAATATAGACATAAAAGATTTTTACAAATAAATTGTTTTTACCAGTTTTTTAAAGTATGTAATGTTTATTCTTTAGCCTACCTAGCAGATTAACGATTCCCTCACTGTAGGCTGCAAACAGGAAAAGAGAATCCTTAAAGAGGAGCATGAAAGCAGCATGTATTATACTATTAGTTAGTTCGTCAGGATTTGCCTGGAAGTTAAGTAAAAGAGTAGTCAGTTACCAGCAGTTTCACAAAAATTTCTTCCCCCACCTATAGTTAAACAATGCCATTTACCAAAGTTTTAAAAAAAGATTTATAAAGCTGTTACCTTAAAATTGAGCAAACCATCAAATTCAATTTGAATCATTTTAAGTGTGTTGAGCAGCTCTTTAGTATTCATAGTTCTCATCATACCATCCATTCTGTAAAAGATCAAAGAAATTTGTAGCATCAATAATTAAGAGTTTGAGAAGCACTGTGAAATCAGCCTATTGAAATATAGCTGTGAAAAAAGTTTTTTTAAAGAAATCATCTATGTTTTTGACAAACTATATATTATTGCACATATGTATTTCAGTATTTCTTGATTACGCATAAATAATATTTACTGACCCTCTCTTGGTTTTGGTGATGTCAGATGCAATCAGTCTATATGCGAGTGACTTTTCATTCAAGTACCTGCTATACTGTCTGATGAAAGTTGACATAGTAGGACCTAAAAATAAAATATTTTAATTATTTTTAATAAACCAATATTAACCACTTGCTATATATGTCAATAAATGCAAAGACTTTTCACTCCACATTTACCCACATACCTCAACAACGTCTTTGAAGCACAAAAGCTAGAATGGCCTTCATTAATCATCTAGTCCTACATTCCTCAAACTTTCTGTTAAATATTATTTTTAATTTCCTAAAAGCCTTGATATCACCTCATGATGTGGTGTTGATGGTGACATTCCTAAACAAGAAAATAATTAAACTTTATCAATTTCTTTCACATTTCTACAAAAACTATTGTAAATTCTTAGCATTTCCCTAAAACTCCCCATCTCATTGTAGTCATTCCTCCCTCACCCTCCCTCCCTCAATGCAGCAAATGACCTTGACTCCTACTTCATAAGGAAAATGGAGAAAAAAGGCCATGATGGAAACTCAACCTCCAAACATACCTTGATTCATTTATTGAATTTATTCATTCAACAATTGCTGAGTGCCTACTGAGCCAGGCACTGTTGTTCTAGATGCTGGAAGTTCAGCAGTAACAAAATAGATAAAAATCCCTGCCCTCATGAAGCTTACATTCCAATGTGGAACTGATAGACAAGCAAAAGAAAAGAAACACACAGAGATGGTTAGTCAATGAGAAGTGGAAAGAATAAAACTAAGGCAGAGAAGGGACATAGGGTTGTGCCACAATTTTTGGTAGACTGAACAAGGAAGGCCTTCCTGAGTAAATATTGACACCTGGAGAGTTCAGTTTCCTCTATATTTAGCACATAGCATATTCCATTGTCCTTAGTAAGCACTCAAGTATGTTGTATTAATGAATTTAGAAATTCTCTACCATCATAAAATGTACAACACACAACACCCTTTATAATTTGAAACCATTTTTAAAAACCACGCATGGTTTTCAGAACTTTTTCCTCCTTGCCACATAGGAATATTTCCATCAAAGAATCCTCTTACCTTCTGTGACACTGTTATCCAGGAAGTTTTGTAAAGTGAACAAAGAGTCTCTAGATGCAAGATGTTTGATAAAATGCTGTCAAACAAATGTGCCAAATCCAAAAATTAGTTTCTTCCCACACATAAGAGTTCACTAATGATTTTGTCATTGTGAAAGAATTCTTAACATAATTCTATCATACAGGTACTTCACAAGCATTGATTAAGGTGAGCATGATCATATCCTGGGCTACACAGCATAAGGACCTGCAGTGTTGTCTTCTGTTTATATACCTCCCAAGTAAATAAGGGCTTAAACATTAAAGCTCATGTGCATACATGCCCTTTTCTCCCAAGACTTTCTATCTAGCCATTCCTCCTTTTTGATTTTGAGGATATGTAATTAATTACAGAATTATTCTAATTTATACTGTATTACTTGATAATTTAATTTACAGAAAAAAATTTAAAAAAATATATACACCTGTATACTCCACTCCCCTACCCAGAAATGACAACTGCTAACTTTTTGACATATCTGTTTCAAGTCTATTTTAAAATAAGAGTATTAACATATTAGGGATAAAGTTAAAAATGCCCTTAGCCCCATCCCTAAGTTCCATTTCTTTCTCCTACCTGGAATAGACCTGTATCATAATTGTAATATGCTATCTTTAGTCTATTTTCTGTATAGCTTCATATATATTTGTTCTATGGAAAATATTAAATGCATTTTTTAACTTTATATAAATGATACTATATTCTATTGCTTTACAATTTGTTGACTCTATTAGCATTGTTTTTTTTTTTTTTTGAGTTCTAGCCTTGTTGGTATGCATCCCATTTAATGCAATGTAGTATTTCATTATACAAACACACCTCATTTTAGTTATCTGTTCCCTACTTATTGAAATTTAGGTGATTTCTACTTTCTAAATATTATAAATATGCTGAGTAGTGGATTTTCTGGGTTACTAGGCTGGGCATTTTCAGTTTTACTAAACATGTCTCAATGGTCTTCTTTGGCAGTGATAAACTGCAGCAACTAATATTTGCATGTCATCCAATGGTAAATCAGTTATTATTTCTTCAAGATCTTTGCAACTCTTAACACTGCCATGCATTTTAAATTTTGCTCATTTGAGCATGTTCTCTGACAGCTATCAGTTATTCTGGTTTCCCTTACCATGAATTGTCTGTTTACTTTTTTGTTCATTATTCTATTATACTGCTGTTTTCTTTCTTTTTTTTTAACCCTCATCTGAGGATATGTTTTTTTAAAATGAGTTTTTAGAGAGAGAGGAAGGGAAAAGGAGAGAGACAGGTCAAGATCGACTGGTCGCCTCCCACATGCACCCTAACTGGAGATCGAACCTGTAACCTTTTGGTATACGGAACAACGCTCCAACTATTGGAGCTACTCAACTAGGGCTGCCCATTTCTTATCGATAATATATTCTAAATATTAATCTTTTGTCTGTAATATATATAATCTTATTCCAACTTTATAGTATCTTCCCTACTAAAATGTCATAAGCATATTCTCCTACATTTTCTTCAATTTTAAAATTTAGGTTTTGGATTTATAGATATTTCATTCATGTGGAATTTATTTTTGTATATGAGGTAAGATAAAGATCTCATTTTATTTTTTCCATAGGGATGTTACTTGTACCAGAAGGCTTTATTTTAAATTCCAAAAAAAATGATGTCTCAATGAAATGTACCTAATAAAAACTTTTCCTTTAAAAAGGTAAAAAAAAATTCCATACTTTCCCCCATGTTTTTAGTACCACCAAGCTTCCAAATAAGTACAGTTCTACTTCTGAGCTCTCTACTGTGTTGCATTTATACAAAAAATACCATGCTATGTAGTTACTACTGCTTTATATTTCAAAATCCAGTAAATTTCCAAATCCTAATTTTTTTAAAGATTTTATTTATTTAGTTTTAGACAGAGTAAGGGATGGAGAAAGAGAAGGAAAGAAACATCAATGTGTGGTTGCCTCTCTTGTGTACCCTACTGGGGACCTGGCTTGCAATGCGGGCATGTGCCCTGACTGAGAATCAAACCTGTGACCCTTTGGTTAGCAGGTCAGCACTCAATCCACTGACCCACACCAGCCAGGGCTCAAATCCTAATTTTCAATGCAAAGTTTACTGAGATAAAATGTTAATTTGAAGTAGAAAACAGTAAGTAATGTAATGTAATGGAACATTTTGGCTGTTCAATAAAATATAAAAAGTGTATGTGGGAAGAGGTGGACAGGTGATGATGTAATACACTCAGGTATCCAGTTTCTTGTGGTAAAATAAAGCAGCTATGTAACAATACATTTTGAGGGGCTTTCCATTTTGGTCTAAATTATCTAAAGAATTGAGTGAAATATCCAACCTATTGTCCACTTTATTATCCATTGACTAAAATAGTATACCTTAAATAATGCTTACAAAGATATATCCATATTCAAAATGAAAAAAATCAGTTTTTAATACCCACCGCTCTTCACTTCTCTTATTTGTCACAACTGAAAGTAAAATGTGATAAGCCTTTGTCAAACCAAGAACATTTTTGCAGTTGTAAATGACTACCATTTCTATACCCACCATGCTCACCTCATGTCCATGCACCATAAGGTGATGCACAGTAACCAGGGCTTTGAACACTACCACCCAGCTGCTGCTCCTTGTTTTCTCAGAAAGAACATCAGCCAGGTGTTCAACACTCTTATTTGTTTCATTTATGTACTGTATTAGATCTAAATTAGAGAAAATGACAAGTATTAAAATATAGACTGAGAAATAATTTTCACAATCATAATTGGTAACTTTAATTTAAAGACAGATGCAATAAAATCTCAGAGTAATGACAAAGGGAATAATGTAAACATTTTCTTCATTACAAGCATTACAATTTATAATGAAATGTTACATGATATTTAATGCCTATGTACCCTATAGTTCTGTATATTTGATGAGGGTAGGGACTGTGCTCATTTTGGTCACCACCATTCCCCCAAGATTCAGCACAGTAGTTGGTACATAACAGGTTATAGTAAATACTTGTTAAATGAATAGGACTCAAGAAAGTAACATAGCCAAGGACATACAAGTAGTTAAGTGGCAGTGGCAGGGATTTGAACTTGCTGTAATACGTGCACACTGTCACGATGATAAGAAGATAGAATTTCAGAAGGCAAATATATATTAAGTCAATGGAGTTTTAAAGTAAAATGCCAAGATGTGATGAAGAGACAGAGTCGGCTATGAAGGTTTCAATAGCAGTAGGATTTAGGTATATTGCCAACAGCACATTTTATTTTAATAAGTCCTTGTTTACAGTTACCTCAAACAATGGGGAGTGGGGAGATCCTGGAGGCTATTCTGTCTTTAAGCAAAAGGAAACTTTAAGAATCAAAATGCTTTTCCCTGGAAACATACACAGAAAAAAAAATGTTGCAAGAGACACTTTAAAGTAGGGGCGTCCAACCTGCGCCCTAAGGACCACATGTGGCTCAGGATGGCTGTGAATGTGGCCCAACACAAAAGTGTAAATTTATTTAAAACATTATGAGATTTTTTTGTGATTATATGCCACAATGTATTTAATGTGTGGCCCAAGATAACCCTTCTTCTTCCACTATGGCCCAGAGACACCAAAAGGTTGTATAATCATGGACCTTAGGTTCAGGACTTCCTATGGGAAGATCCGCTTGATAGACTTTCCTTCATTTTAGAAGACTAATGTCATGACTTACAAAGGAGCCTGGGGTGGATTTTGTAATTGAAACCTTTCTCAGAAACCTGAGGTGTTATTTGATCACCTCTTGTATACTAAGTTATTTGAAAATTATAGTTTGGAGTTAAAAAGCCCAGCGGTTCTCTTCCAGGTACAATCAAAATTTACTAGGAGTGAGAACCCAATCTCACCCGTCTAGCAGCTATGCGGAGTATGGAGAGGAAGGCTGAGGACGGGGAGGCGAGTGAGGTCCCAGCATTAGAGGTACTTAGAGCAGGCTAGCCATCTGTGAGCCGCCTGCACTAGACCTCCTACTTACCAGCTAGGTGTTTTGGTTCGGGTTCCATGAACTCATCCATGGTGGCCCTGAGGGCAGCCTTGGATGCAGACGACCCCATGAGAGCTTCGCCGTGGTAGACCGCTAGCCACGAGGGTGATGGCTACAGACTCTGGCCCGCCCCTTTCGGACCTGCTGACTAAGTAACAGAAAAGCACCCCTAGTGACTGATAGGTCGCCTGAGGTCACTGCAGAAAGGACTGGCTCTGCATGTAGTTTTCAACAAATGACTTTTTGTGGCGGTTGATGCAGATCTGCAACAGCGTGAGGCGGTATTTTAAGTCTGAGGTGCTGTGGTACTGCAAGAAAGTTGGGAAAATGGCTGCGGGTCCCAGAAAAAGTTCTGAAGCCAGGATCCGGTTTAGAGCGGGGCATATCCAGAAGGGGGAAGGTGGACTCCCGTCATAGTAGACACTCAAAACAAACAATAATTGAATAAGTAGTATGAGGGAGGGGGCATTTTGGCGGCTCCAGATGAAAGTTCTGGATATCTTCAGATCTTGTGAAGTTAAGCGGCTGTAAGATGGTACTTCAGGAATCCTTACTGGGGCATTTTTAGGGAAGCTTCCATTCTACATTATGTGGGCAGTATTTTTCCTGGGGCAATGTGCTGAGATACAGAAGTCCATACACTTGTTTAATAGTATTCCATTATTATTCTTTTAATGTCTCTTGAATCTATAGCAACGTTAACATCTCCTCCTGGTATTGGTAATGTAAGGGTCCTATCTCTTTTTTTTTTCTTGATAGGTCTGGCTAGAGAGTTATCAATTTAATTTTTCTCAAAGGACCTTTAGATTTCATTGATTTTTTTCTATAGTCTGTTTAATATTCCATTGGTTTCTGCTCTTTATTATTCCTTGCCTTCTACTTGCATTCACTTTCTTTTGCTCTTTATTTTCAGGATCTTATTTATCTTTTTTACTGTTGTTTAAGTACAGTTGTCTCCATTTTCACCCCACCCTGGAACTTACCTCTGTGGTTTTGTACATGTGTCCTTCCTATATGTTCCTTGATGGCCCTCCCTCTATTTCCCCCCATTACCCCACTCCTCCCTTCCCTCTGGTTACTGTCAGTTTGTTCTTTATTTCAATGTCTCTGATTGTATTTTGCTTGCTTGTTGGTCTTTTTAATTATGTACCACTTTTAGGTGAGATCATAGGGTATTTGTCTTTTATCGCCCGGCTTATTTCACTTGGCATAATGCCGTCCAGTTCCATCCATGCTGTCAGGCGAAGGGTAAGAGCTCCTTCTTTCTTTCTGCTGCAAAGTATTCCATTGTGTAAATGTACCATCATTTTTTAAAATTTATGTAATTTTTGAATATATTTTATTCATTATGCTATTACAGTTGTCCCATCTCTCTCCCATCATTCCCTTCCACCCTGCACACCCCCTCCACCGACATTCCCCTTGTTTAGTTCATGTCCATGTGTCATAGTTCTTTAGCTTCTACATTTCCCACACTATTCTTGCCCTCCCCCTGTCTATTTTCTACGTACCATCTATGCTACTTATTCTCTGTACCTTTTCCCCCTCTTTCCTCCTCCCACTCCCCTGTTGCTAACCCTCCATGTGATCTCCATTTCTGTGTTTCTGTTCCTGTTCTAGCTGTTTGCTTAGTTTGCTTTTGTTTTGGGTGTGGTTGTTAATATCTGTGAGTTTGCTGTCCTTTTACTGTCATATTTTTTATCCTCTTCTATTTCTTAGATAAGTCCCTTTAACATTTCATATAATAAGGGCTTGGTGAGGATGAATTCCTTTAATTTGACCTTATCTGGGAAGCACTCATTTTCCCTTCTGTTCTAAATGACAGCTTTGCTGGATAGAGCAATTTTGGATGTAGGTCCTTGCCTTTCAAGACTTCAAATACTTCCTTCCAGCCTCTTCTTGCCTGTAAGGTCTCTTTTGAGAAATCAGCTGACAGTCTGATGGGAACTCCTTTGTAGGTGACTGTGCCCTTATCCTTTGCTGCTTCTAGAATTCTCTCCTTCATTTTAATCTTGGCTAATGTAATTATGATGTGCCTTGGTATGTCCCTCCTTGGGTCCAACTTCTTTGGGACTCTCTGAGCTTCCTGGACTTCCTGGAAGTCTATTTCCTTTGCCAGATTGGGGAAGTTCTCCTTTATTATTTGTTCAAATAAGTTTTCCACTTGTTGCTCTACTTCTTCCCCTTCTGGTACCTCTATAATTTGGATGTTGGGATGTTTAAAGATGTCCTGGAGGTTCCTAAGCCTCTCCTCATTCTTTTGAATTCTTGTTTCTTCATTCTTTTGTTTGTTTGTTTGTTTCTTCCTTCTGGTCCACTCCATTGATTTGCGTCCCAGTTTTTCTCCTTCTCTACTGGTTCCCTGTGCATTTTCCTTTGTTTCATTTATTGTAGCCTTCATTTGTTCATCTAATTTGTGAGCAAAATCAACCAATTCTGTGAGCATCCTGATCACCAGGGCTTTGAACTGTGCATCTGATAGGTTGGCTATCTCTTGGTCACTTAGATGAATTGGCTTTGGGGCTTTGATTTGTTCTCCGGTTTGAGCCTTTTTTTTTTTTTTTGGTCTGGTCGCGACTGTTACGTAGTGAGGGATGGAGCCTTAGGTGTTCCCCAGGGTGGGGCTGCCCAGTCCCTGGGTAGTGATGCTGTATGTGGGGGCGGGGTCCGAGAGGGAACAATGGTGCTTGCTCCACTCTCTCTTGAATTCCAGTCCCTTTCACTGCTTCCCCTTCGCCTGGATTATCTGTGCGGGGATGTGGGACCACCTGGTCAGCCAGCTGCCTTGCGCGGCCTCACTGGGTCTGCACAGTTGCCACCCCGTGCCCGGCTTCCACTAGCCACTGCCTGTGTGCCTGGGATCTGCCATCTGCTGCTACCTGTGTGCCTGGGTCCCCCAACCTCCACTTTTTCCTGCTGTGACTCCGCCCCTCTTATTGATCTGGATGAATGGTTGGACTTCCGTACAGTTCAGTTTTCTATCAGTTCTGGCTGTTTTCTTGTTTCTAAATCTTTGTTGTCCTTAATTTTGATTGTGAAAGGAGGCACAGTGTGTCCACCTACACCTCCATCTTGGCCGGAAGTCTATGAGATCTTTGTATATTTTGGAGATCAAACCCTTGTCTGAGGTGTCATTTGCAAATACACTTTCCCATACAGTTAGTTCCCTTTTCATTTTGCAGATGTTTTCTTTAGCCAGGCAGAAGCTTTTTATTTTGATGAAGTTCCATTTGTTTATTCATTCTGTATATCCCTTGCTCTAGGGGACATATCAGTGACTATATGGCTGTTTCCTGCCTATGTTCTCCTCTAAGACTTGTAGTGTCACAGCTTACATTTAAGGCTTTTATCCATTTTGAGTTTATTTTCATTTATGGGTTCAGTTGGTGGTCGAGTTTAATTTTTTTGCATGTAGCTGTTCAGGTCTTCCAACACCATTTGTTGAGAAGTCTAATTTTACTCCATTTTATGCTCCTGCCCCCTTTGTCAGATATTATTAATTGACTGTAGTGACATGGATTTCTTTCTGGATTCTCTATTTTGTTCCATTGATCTGTGTGTCTGTTCTTATGCCAGTACCAGGCTGTTTTGATTACCGTGGCCTTGTAAGACATTGTGATGTCAGGTATTTTGATCCCTCCTACTTTGTTGTTCTTTCCCAAAATTGCTGAGGCTTTTTGGGGTCATTTATACTTCCATATGATTTTTTCCAATTTTCTATGTCTGTGAAATGTGTCACTGGTATTTTGATAGGAATTGTGTTGAATCTATCAATTGCTGTGGGTAATATGGACATTTTGATGATGTTAATTCTTCCAGTCCATGAATATGGTATATGCTTTCATTTATTTGTGACTTCCTCAATTTCATTCTTCAGTTTTCAGTAGTTTTCTGAGTACAGGTCTTTTACCTCCTTGTTTAAGTTTATTCGTAAGTACTTTGTTATTCTTGTCGTTATAGCAAATGGGATTTTTTCCTAATTTCCGTTTTCTATATTTTGTTGTTGGTGTACAAAAATGACATTGATTTCTGAATAATGACTTTGTATCCTTCTGTTTGGCCAGATTCCCCTACTTGGTTGAGTAGTTTTTTGGTGGAATCTATAGGGTTTTCTGTGTATACTATCATTTCATCTTCAAACAATGATGTTTTACTTCCTCTTCTCTAATCCAGCACCTTCTATTTCTTTTTCTTGTCTGATTGCTCTGGCTAGAACTTTCAATGTTATGCTGAATAGAAGTGGTGAAAGCGGACATCCTTGTGTTGTTCCTGATCTCAGTGGGAAGGCTTTTAGTTTTTGCCCATTGAGTATGATGTTGACTGTAGGTTTCTCATATATGGCCTTTATTATGTTGAAGTATGCTCCCTCTACTCCCACTTTGCTGGCTGTTTTTATCATAAATGGCTGCTGTACTTTATCAAATGCTATTTCTGCATCTATTGATATGATCATGTGATTTTTATCTTTCTTTTTGTTTATGTGATGTATTATGTTTATTTATTCATGAATATTTACCATGCTTGCATCCCTGGGTTGAATCCCACTTGATCATGGTGTATGATCTTTTTAAAGTATTGCTGGATGTGGTTTGCCAATATTTTGTTTAGAATTTTTGCATCTATGTTCATCAGCGATATTGGCCTGTAGTTTTCTTTCTTTGTTGTGTCTTTATCTGTTTTTGGGATTAGGATGATGCTGGCCTCATGAAAAGAGTTTTGGAGTCTTCCCTCATCTTGGATATTTTGGAATAGTTTGAGAAGGACAGGGGTTATCCCTTCCTCAAATGTTTGTAAAATTCTATGAAACCATCCAGTCCAGGGCTTCTGTGTGCTGTGAATTTGTTGATTACTGCTTCAATTTCACTAGCTGTTATCAGTCTATTCAGGCTTTCTGCTGCTTCTTGGTTCAGTTTGGAAGATTATACATTTGTAGAAATTTGTTCATTTTGCCCAGGTTTTCAAATATCTTGGTGTATAGTTGTTCGTAGTAATTTTTACAATCCTTTGTATTTCTGTGGTATCTGTTGTAATTTCTTCTCTTTCATTTCTGATTTTATTTATTGGGGTACTCTATCTTTTTTTCTTGATGAGTCTGGTTAAAGACTTGTCAATTTTGTTTATCTTTTCAAAGAACCAGCTCCTGGATTTGTTAATCCTTTGTATTGTTCTTTTAGTCTCTATTTCATGTATTTCTGCTCTGATCTTGATTATTTCCTTCCTTCCCTTGCTCTTGGCTTTGTTGGTTGTTGTTCCTCTAGTTATTGTATATGCAGGGTTAGGTTTTTTATTTGAAAGGTTTCCAACTTTTTTAGGTAAGCCTGTATGGCTATGAATTTCCCTTTCAGGATTGCCATTCTGTGTTCCATAGATTTTGTGATGTTGTGTGTTCATTTTTATTTGTTTCCAGAAACTTTTTTATTTCTTCCTTTATCTCATTATTAACCCATTCCTTGTTTAATGACATGCTATTCAGTCTCTATGAATCTGACTCTTTTTGAATTTTTTTCTTGAGGCTGGTTTCTAGTTTCAAGCCCTTGTAGTCCAAGAAAACGCTTGATATGATTTCAGTTTTCTTAAAGTTGTTGAGGTTTGTTTTGTGTCCTATCATGTGGTCTCTCTCTAAAAATGTTCCATGTGTATTTGAAAAGAATATGCATTTTGCTTCTTTGGAGTGAAAGGTTCTATATATATCAGTTAAGTCCATTTGATCTGGGATGTGTTCAGTGCCACAATATCCTTGTTGATTTTTTTTGGAAGATCTATCCATTGTTGACAGTGGGGTATTAAAGTCCCCTACTATACGTGTTTTTGTCTGTATCATTCTTGTAGTCCTCCAAGATTTCCCTTATATATTTGGGTGCTCCTTTGTTGGGTGAATTTATTCCATTTACATTTAAGGTTATTATTGATAGGTACTTATTCATGGCTATTTTCCCCCTTTGTACCTGTGTTCTTCTCTTTCACTCTTTTTCTTCATCTCCTTAAAGCAGTCCCTTTAGCAAGTCTTGCAATGCTGGTTTGGTGGGGGTGTATTCTTTCAGCCTTTTTTTTTGTCTGGGAAACTCCTTATTTCACCTTCTATTTTAAATGAGAGACTTGCTGGGTAGAGTAGTCTTGGTTTCAGGCCTTTGCTTTCATTACTTGGAATATTTCTTGCCATTCCCTTCTGGCTTGTTGTGTTTCTGTTGAGAAGTCAGCTGCTAGCCTTATTGGAGCTCCCTTGTATGTTACTTCCTGTTTCTCCTTTGCTGCCTTTATGATTCTCTCTTTGTCTTTGAATTTTGTCACATTAGTTACAGTGTTTCTTGTAGTGGGCTTCTTTAGGTTTATCTTGATTTGGACTGTCTGTGCTTCCTGGACTTGTGTGACTTGTTCTCTTCAAATTAGACAAGTTTTCCATTATTACTTTTTGAAACAGGTTCCCTATCCCTTGCCCCTCTTCTCTTTCTGGTATCCCTATTATGTGGATATTATTACTTTTTGTGTGGTCCTGCATTTCCCTTAATCCCTCTTCATTCTTTATTCTGTTTTATTCTTTTTTCCTTTTCTTGCTATTTCTGGAATTTTTTTTCTACCTTGTCCTCTGGCTTGCTGATTCGATCCTCTGCTTCATCTATCCTGCTTTTGATTCCTTCTGCTGTGTTCCTCAATTCAGAAATTGCATTCTTCATTTCCTCCTGACTCTTATTGATAGTTTCTGTGTTCTTTTTCATGCTGATATAATTTCCAGTAAGTTCCTCGTAGTTTAACTGTGGTGTTTCTATTTCTTATTTAAATCTTTGAGCTTCCTTATAACCATTGTTTTGAACTCAGTATCTGATAGTTTACTTGCCTCCATTTCATTTGACACTCTTTCTGGGGATTCCTCCTTGCCATTCAATTGGGGGTTGTTTCTTTGTCTGCCTATTTTAGAGACTTTTCTCATTTGCTTCTGCCTCTTAAAGTTATCTGTTTTGGCTCCCTGAATTTGTGGTGTGAACTTCTATCGTAGGAGACCTGTGTGATTCAGTGGTGCAGTCTCCTCGACTGGGTAATTGGGTTTTGATTGTTGTGGGGTCATTCTTTGGTGGGTCCTTCCCTCTAGCTTGCTGACTTTCACTTCACCTACCACATCTTGTGTGCTGTTGTGCAGGTGCTGCCAGAAGAAAACCACAAAACCCAGGAAACAAACCCACACCTGTAAAAATAACTCCCCCCTGACAATCCCACTGTCGACAGCAAATGAACCAGTATTAATAAGGGTATAAAGAGACTGAGACTACTATAAGAAAGGAGTGTGAATATGACATGACCTACTGAATGCAAAATAATTTTGGGAGTGTAGAGGCAGGAGTACTAATTAGAGGAGAGTATTGGAGCAATGCTAAGAGAGAAAGTAAAATTTACATCATAAAAAAGGGAATGAAGAAGATGGAATGGAAGAGAAGGGAATCATATAGTATTAGATTTAAACAGGAAATAAAGTAGAGTAAGAGAGAAAGAAAAAGAAGAAAGTAAACAAATAGTTTTAGAAAAGGGACCTAATTGGAGAGAAAGATCTACCACAGCACAAACTGGAGAGCATTATGCTAAATGAAATAAACCAGGTGGTGAAAGACAAATACCACATGATCTCACCCATACATGGAACTCAACAAAAACAAACAAGCAAGCAAAATATAACCAGAGACATTGAAATAAACAAACTGACAGTAACCAGAGAGGAGCAGGGAGAGGGATAATGGGGGATAATAGGATAAGGACCATCAAGGAACATGTATAAAGGACACATGGACAAAGCCAGAGGGGATAGGTTTGAATGTGGGAGGCAGGGATGGCTGGGGTAGGGGACTGTGGTGGGGTGAAAATACAGACCCCTGTACTTGAACAACAATAACGCAAATGAGCTAAAATTAATATAGGTGGGATGAGAATAGGAGGGATAAAAGAAAGAAAGAAAAGTTTAAGAGATGTCTAGAGGAAAGGGAAGTGATTATGAGATGATAGAGGGAGAGGCAATACTAAGAGTGAGGAATGAAAACCGGGGTAAGAAAGGGAAAAATAAAAATTTGAGATGAAGATAAAAAGAGAAACAGGACAGGGTGAAAGATAAAGAAAAAACAGTTAGGACAGTGCAAAAGTAAAATTTGAGACAAAAAAGTAGGAGAGGGTGACAGTAAAATTGGGATTTAAAATACAAAGTGAAGGTATAGAAATAAAATTTTAAAAATGCAACAACAACTAACCTATCCACAAACAGTGAGGAAAGATTGCAAAAGGTGGAGAGAGAACATGGGTACTTTAAGAGTGAGAAAAAATGTGAGATGCCCACTGACAAGAAAATTGGTTTTGAGAGGCTGGACAGGTGAGAAATAGTAAGAGTGAGGAATGGAAACAAGTTCTATCAAGAGAGGACACAGAATTTAAAATGAGAATAATAAGAGGAAAGAAGAAGGCAAAATGCGGTAAAAGAAGGAAGGGATAAAATATGTGAATTGAAATAAACTATAGTATAAAATTTAACGACTTAACATGCACAAACTTGAAGGACAAGAAATGAATGTTAAAACGCTATGCAGGAATGAAAATATTGGAAATCATGGAGAAGACAATGGTGGATTTTGTCTTGGTAGCATCTAGCATTTACCACTGTTTTTTCTTTCTGGATCCACCTCTGGTGATATCAGATGGTGTCCCCTTCTGACCTTAGGGAGCCTGTTCAAGGCTTCCAGGGATCTGTCTGTGGCTGATTGCTTCAGTTGTTAATCTATTCACTCTGCACTCAGTCAGGCTTAAGCACCACAGAGTGGGGTGTGGGGGGGCAGAGTCCTTCCTGGGGTTAGAGCTATTGCTTCCCCATAGGCTCCTGCCACTGGGAGGGGAGTTCTCTGCCTGATACAATGGTTGCTGTAGTATGGGGATGACTCAGCACCAGGGTCCCAGCGGCTACTTTCTTAGTTTTCTCCCCAAATCTTCCATCCCAGTCTCTCCCCAGGCATCTCTAACTCACTCTGCCCCTGTCTTTGCCAGAGACCTGGATAAGTGGCTGCAAATGAAAATTTATGTGTTGGCCTTTTAAATGGCTCTTTGCATCTCCAGCCATCCATCTCTGGCAGAGAGCAACCCTGCTGCTTTTCGCAGCTGGAGGTTATCTGTGTACTTTTTGGGCTCTGGTGCTCTAGGCTGGGGATCCCAGCTTAGGATTTAGATCCCAAATTTCTCAGGGGGATCCAAGTAGCTGCTTAATTATCCCTCTGACATTGCCATCTTTGGGCACGCAGCCAGCCCTCTCATGTCTCCACCATACTCCCTACCTTTCACATTGTGCTGAAGCTGATTCTTCTGTGCATGTGGTTATAAGTCTTCTCTCTGGCTATTGTTCAGTTGTTTGTTCTGGGTGATTTCTCCACAATTTAGTTGTAATTTGAGATTGGTCCTGGGAGGAAGTTAGTGTGGCTCCCACTCACTCCTCCACTATCTTGGATTCCTCTGCTTTTGCTGTTGTTTTTAAAGAATGCACATAAATGAATAGTTTGAAAGTCTGATTTGGTACCATGATGTCACTTTTTTATTTTTTTAAATTATATTTTATTGATTATGCTATTACAGTTGTCCCATTTCCCCCCTTCATTACCCTCCACCCTGCACACCCCCTCCCACCCACATTCCCCCCTTTAGTTCATGCCCATGTGTCATAAGTTCTTTAGCTTCTAC
>PVKU01014983.1:8106-20397 GCA_004027475.1 Anoura caudifer | reverse complement strand
CCTCCTCCCCTACTCCACTACCCTTGTGGTTCCAAGACATGGTTGATAGGGCTTCTCCAGGGTGCAGTCTCACTTAGCAGTTGAGCTTGATAACACACCCTCCTATTGGCTCTGCCTCCTTCTCTGCCTCTCTCCCCTTGCTCCCCACTCTTGCCTCTGAAATAGTATACACAAAATATTAGCACATCAGCCTCTTCATCAGGTCTGCTTCTTGAAGAATCCAGGCTGAACCAATGATTCATTTTGTAATCTAGCTGTCCTCACTCTACTCAGAATTGTATAGCATTCAAACAAAACCTGGAACATCAAGGTTAATAGCAATACTTCTCTAATGGAACAAGTATAGGAGTGTAGTAAAAAATTCTGATATTTGATAGTTTCTGTTCAATATTTACAGGGATTCCAGAGTTTCTCATATTAGTCTTGTCTGCCTGGATAGATCTCTGCTTCCAAAACCCTGGAATTCATGGCATTTAGAATAATGTTGAGCAGGCAGAAAATGCTGGAAAACTGCAAATTGAACTGAAGTTGTTCTCTTTTATTTCCCTGGATTCCACATTGTCTTCTGCTGCCTCACTTTATCTACAAACTAATTTCCAAAAGGGCATTTCCTTTCCTTCCTCAACATATTGCTTGTTCATGGTGAAATAGCACAGATGGAAATTCCCAATGAGCATGAATGTGATCATACTCCAACAAATACTATGCGATTATACAAGGATATATGCGAAGAGCTCCCCTCCCCCAAGCAGCGCAGTTCTACCTAGGAAATAGCCAGGCTGGTTGCCACTATCATGCTCCTGTGTCCTGCTCTCCAGGACATCCCTGCTCTCCCATTCCCCCTCCAACCACTGACAAACCATGACAGTCCTCCCCCCATTTTTGTTAAAATTTTTAGTGGGAAACATTAAAGTGCAGAAAGAAATTATTCTCTTCTCCCAAGTTAATTGAGGCCTTCACTGTCACCAACTTGTCTCTTTTCTTCCCCATCCCTAAAATAGTTTAGAGTTTGGGAAAATAAACATCTATTTTAATTTTCACACACACACACACATGCCTGTACACACATGTGCACACATATGTTGGGCCTCTATTTTAATATTTGTAGCAACCCTTAACCCTAAGGGCTCTTTGGGAGTGGGAAGCAACCAGAGCGATTGCAGCCTTTCTTGGACTCCCGTGGTGGAGATGGTGTGTGTAGGGGTGTTGAGTTCAGGACAGCAGGGGCACTTCAGCTGGGTTGAAGCAGTGAAAGGTGTCCTCTTACAGCTGGGGTTGGGAGCTGTCAGGGCATGAATAGAGCTGCTCAGATGGCAGCTAAGCTTTGCGTAAGAAACACCTCTGGCTTTTTAAATACACACTCTTTCTGCTTTCTCTTCATGGCACCCACTTAGACCCTGCCATTCCAAGCCCTCTGCTCATGCCTTCCAATACTTTCCATACACTCTGCTGACTTTCCCTTGCCACCCAGTAGAGCACTGGGTCATAGGAAGCTTGGTTCACATGCTTACATTTGTCTTCCCAACTAAACCCTGGGACTCTAGAATACATCTGACATTTCTTTTTTTCATTCTCCATCCCTAGCACATGAATCATAGGATTTTAGAATGGGAAGGAGATCTTAGCAATCAAATAAAACTATTATTTTTCAGGAAACTGAGAATCAAGAGTTCTCAGTGCTGAGCAGCCCTCCAGCCCAACCTCCTAATTGTTGCTCTGACCTCCTCTCCACTGCCTGCCAGTGGTCATCAGCTGCTCCTGAGCACTTCCATTGACAAAGCAGTAGAGTGGTTGGGTTTATTCCTCCTGGTTTCACAGACTGGGGCTCAAAGTCCAGCTTTCTATTAACATAACTTCTTTGAGTTTTTGTTTCTCATCTGCAAAATGGTATAATAATATCTAACTCATTGGAGTTCTATGAAGAGTAAATTAAGTAAACAATGCCTACTATTAAGTGATTACTTACTAAACATTAACTATTATTATGCCATTTCCCAAAAGAGCCCAGATTATCTTCAGATAGCTCTGTTAGAAAATTATTATCTTTCTTTTAGCTGAAATCTTCATTCCTAGAGTTTGTATGAATTGTCAAAAAATTCACCTAGTGACTTAGAATTAGTGGCAGATCTCTCCACAGCCAGACATCTCTGAAATAAGCGCTGCACAAATGAAAAGGTAACCAATTTACCAAAATAAACTGCTGTTATCATTATATACATTTTAGAAGCTGAGACAAAAAAAGTGACAGTCACTAGCCTGAGGGCTAGTTAGTAAGAGACTGCTTACAACTGTATGTGTCTTCTCTAGTCTGGTGCTCTGTCACACTACAGTCTGGCTTTGATGAGCCTCTCTTTTTTCCTTCCTTAGCAGATCAGAGGAGGTATTGGTAGATGCAGATAGATAGCAGAGTGCTATGCAATCCTGCCCATCTCCCCTACTCATACCTTCTCATGCTAAGGAGTTGGTTAAAGGATAGGAATAGTTCTGACCTGCCAGTGTATTGGAGAGAAAAGGTTGGTCCTTCAGTTCTATAGGGAGTCTTGCATCAAAATCTGTAAGCACATTTTGCTTTCAGAGAGCCTATTCTGTAGGGATGATCCAAAGCATGGGGTACCCAAGTGGTAGCATCCTGGGGTCCTGAGGACAGGATAAGCACTCTGAGCACCTAAGGGGATTGATGGAAGGTTGTTTTAACAGGAGTTTACCAATTTTATGTCAATGAGGTGGACTGAACACAGGCTGAATCTCACACTTTCATTCCACATCAGATGTAATAAATAGAACATTTAAAATTTTGTTCATACATAAAACGATAGAAAAAGAAGTCTTTGTGGACCAGAAATAAAGCTGCTACCCTACAGAAAAAGAAAATGTACAGAGCAAACCCACATTCATAGAAAAGGGTTGGAGCCTCGTGATCCATGGCTGAAGGAAATATGTAAATATCATCAATGCCTCATTTTTAATGCCTAAGCAAGGACAGAGGCCACCAGGGCTCTTGTTAGGAGCTCCATTATTTTTTTTATATAATTTTAAAAGATTTTATTTATTTATTTTTAGAGATAAGGGAAGGAAGGGAGAAAGAAAGGGAAACATCAATGTGTGGTTGCATTTCCAGTGCCCCCTATGGGGGACTCAGCCCACAACCCACGCATGTGCCCTGACTTGCAATTGAATGGTGACCCTTTGATTCACAGGTCTGTGCTCAATCCACTAAGCTACAACAGTGGGGGCAGAAGCTCCATTATTGACAAGGGGTCTGAAACAGAATCTGTGAGCAAACTGATACTGAAAATAGAAAGTTGAAATAATTTTATGCTCTCTCCTGGAGGTGCCTACCAATGACTAAGAAAGAAAAACCACACTCATAATACTCAAGCATAAATCTTTATGATGAGGTCAGGGCTCAGTAGTATTCTATTTTCCCAGAGCTTGAGTCTTGAGCCAAGGCTCAAACAAAAGACCTATATCGGTGTAGTGCACTGAAATTGTAAAACTGCTCCACAGGGAAGACACCATAATCTAGGAGTGAATGTGGGCCAAAATGTCACAAAATGGGCAATGAAAAACATTGACAGGTGGTTATGAATATACAGGTGATTGTTCTAAAACCCATTGAATTATGTGCTTTAGGTGGGTAAATTATGTAGTATATGATTTATATCTCAATAAAGCTGTTGAAAATGACAAAGGGAGCAGGAGGATAAAATGAAGTAAAAATAGCCCCTTCAACAAATGGTGTTGGGAGATCTGGACAGCTACATGCAAAAAAAAAAAAAAAAAAAAAAAAGGAACTTGACCACCAACTTATACCAAACATAAAAATAAACTCAAGATGGATAAAAGACTTAAATATATGTTGCAACACCATAAAAGTCCTAGAGGAGAACATAGGCAGGAATATTTCAGTTATCCCACACAGCAATATTTTCACCAATATGTCCCTTAGAGCAAAAGATATAAAGGAAAGAATAAACAAATGGGACCTCATCAAGTTAAAAAGCTTCTTCACAGCTAAAAAAAATCAGCAAAATAAAAAGGAACCAACCATAGGGGAAGATATATTTCCAAATGATACCTCAAACCAAGGGTTTGATCTCCAAAATACATAAAGAACTCACACAACTCCACTCCAGGAAGACAAGCAACCCAATTAAAAAATGGTCAAAGGACCTGAACAGATGATTCTCCAAGGAACACATACAGAGGGCTCAAAGACATATGAAAGGATGTTCAATATCACTAGCCACCAGAGAGATGCAAATTAAAACCACAATGAGATACCACTTCACATGAGTCAGAATGGCCATCATAAACAGATCAACAAACAAGTGCTGGCAAAGTTGTGAGGAAAAGGGAACACCAGTATACTTTTGGTGGGAATACAGACTGGGTGGAACCACTGTGGAAAATAGTATGGAATTTCCTCAGAAAACTAAAAATGGAACTGCTTTTTGACATGACAATTCCATTGCTGAAATTATACCCTAAGAATCCTGAAACACCAATTCAAAAGAACCTATGCACCCCAATGATCATAGCAGCATTATCTACAATAGCTGAGCACTGGAAAGAGCCTAACTACCCACCAGTAAATGAGTGGATGAACAAACTGAGGTACATTTACACAATGGAATATTACACAGCAGAAAGAAAGAAAGAACTCCTACCCCTCAAAACAGCATGGATGGAACTAGAGAGTATTATGTTAAGTGAAATAAGCTGGGCAATGAAAGACAAATACCATATGATTGCACCTATAAAT
This sequence comes from Anoura caudifer, assembly GCA_004027475.1. Classification (NCBI taxonomy): domain Eukaryota; kingdom Metazoa; phylum Chordata; class Mammalia; order Chiroptera; family Phyllostomidae; genus Anoura; species Anoura caudifer. The sequence goes on along the minus strand of PVKU01014983.1, from coordinate 15,632 downwards.
GGAACTTAATCAACAAAGCAAACAACTGAGCAAAATAGAACCAGAGACTTGGAAATAAAGAACAAACTGACAGTGACCAGAGGGAAGTGGGGAGGAGAATAACAGGGGAAAGAATGGAATAGTCAAGTCAAGGAACATGTATATAAAGGACCCATGGACAAGGACAGCAGTGGAGGGGGTGGAGGATTGAATGTGGGAGATGGGGGTGGGCAGGGCAGGGGACAGCAATGGGTGGGGGAAATGGGGACAACTGTAATTGAACAATAAAAAGGTTTTTTTAAAACGTCATAGAAGACAAACTCAAAATTCTTTTTTTTTTTTAAATCCTTGACCAGGATATGTTTATTGGTTTCACAGAGAGAGGGAGAAAGAGAGAATGAGCAACATCGGTCAGTTGCTTCCCATATGTGCCCCAACTGAGGATTGAACCCACAACATTTTGGTGTATTGGAAAAGGCCTGAACCAAATGAGCCAGCCAATTAGGGCTTAAGCTCATAATTCTTAATAAAGAACTTAAAGAGCTCTGCTTGTGTGGCTCAGTGAATTGAGGGCCCACCTGCAAACCAAAGGGTTTCTGGTTCAATTCCCAGTCAGGGCACAAGCCTGGGTTGCCAGCCAGGTCCCCAGTAGGGGATGCATGAGAGGCAACCACACATAGATGTTTCTCTCCCTCTCTTTCTCCTTCCTTTCCCCTCTCTCAAAAAATAAATAAATAAAATCTTTTAAAAAAGAACTTAAGAAAAACCAGCTATGATAGAGTCATCATAAACAACCAATTAGAAGAATCACACCTGAGAAATAGAAATAACAAAGTAATCTTAAAAAAAAAAAAAAAACAACTTTCGCCCTGGCTGGTGTAGCTCAGTGGATTGAGCACGGGCCTGTGAACCAAAGGATCACGGCTCGATTCCCAGTCAGGGCACATGCCTGGGTTGCAGGCCAGTTCCCAGCAGGGGACATATGAGAGGCAACCACACATTGATCTTTCTCTCCCTCTCTCCTTCCCTTCCCCTCTAGAAATAAAATAAATAAAATCTAAAAAAAAACCCCAAAACTTTAAAATATTTATGTTTGAAATCCTCAAAGAAATAAAACATGGAGTAGCATCTACAAAAGGAAAACAGGCTTTAAGAAGCAAGAAACTTGCAAATACGAAAACCCCCCACAATACATATCTTTAAACTGAAAAATATAGCATTAAAATAAAAAATTGGACCAAATGATAGACTGGACAGAGCTGAAGAGAAAATTAATGAATAAGAAAATAGGTAAAATCTCTTAGAATTTCATCACAATGAATTAAAAGATAGAAAATCTGAAAGGAATTAAAATACATGAGGTGCTCCAATATGGTGTAATAAAAGGAGAATAAAAGTTTGTAATAAAAGAATAAAAGGTGTAATAAAAGTTTGTAATAAAAGAATAAAAGGTGTAATAGAAGTTTAAGGAGAAAATAAAGAAAATGAAGTAGACAAAATAATGGAAGTTAAAATGGTGTATTCCTAAAAAAAAGAAAGAAAGAAATGAGCATTCAGCTTTACAAAACTTATGTTAAATGTAATAAATGTCCACCATTACTGGGGTGGCTCACTGGGTTGGGCACTGTCTTGTAAGCCAAGAAGCACATGGCTGGGTTTTGAGCCAGTCCCTGATTCTCTCATTCATCAGTATTTCACTCCCTCTCTCCAAAAATAAATAAATAAAATCTTTATAAAATATGATAAATATCCAAACACCACATAACAGATAAACTGCAAAACATTAAAATAATAAAAAATTCTGAAAGTTATGGAAGAGAGATATTAACTACAAAAGAACCACAGCAGACTTCTCATCAGCAATAACAGAAATTCTTTGGTAAAACATAGAGGGAAGAATGAAAAGTTTTAGGGAGATAGGAGTGTTGGAGTATATTTTTCATGTGGAAACTCACTTATTGACCTCCTAACTTTTTCCTCCATGAGGACTCAAAGACACCCTCCCTCTTCACCACAATATTGAGAAATGCATACCATTTAGAGTAAAAATGACATGGCTCTGGACAACTGATGTAATTCTTCAGCAAAATGATGAAAACAGCCTTTTCAATTATGCTTTTCTTTTCCTCTTAAATATTTTATTTATTTATTTTTAGAGAGGGGGGAAGGGAGGGAGAAAGAGAGGGAGAGAAATATCAATGTATGGCTGCCTCTCACATGCCTCCTACTGGGGTCCCAGCCCATAACCCAGGCTTGTGCCCTGACTGGGAATGGAACAAGCAACCCTTTGGTTCACAGGCCTGTGCTCAGTCCACTGAGTTACATCATCTGGGCAATTAAGCTCTTCTTTTGTTACTGTCATAGAAATAAAATCACTTTCATTGAAGCAGTTGCATACTAGGTGACAGGGTGTGTGTTGATTTACTCTGTTAAAAATATCATGTTTGTAAGCAAAATATAACCAAAGACACTGAAATTGAGAATAGGCTGACAGTGACCAGAAGAAAGAGGGGAGGGAATTTCAGGGGAAAAGGGGAAGGGTTTGCAGGACTAAGTATAAAGGACACAAGGACAAAAACAAGGGGTGTTGGAAATGGGAGGAAGGTGGGGAGGGCTGTTGGGGATGGGGTGGGTTGGGGGTAAAAGGCAGAAAACTGTACTTCAACAACAATTAAAATAAAATAAAATTTAAAAAATATATATCATGTTTGTAACAGAAGTTCCAAATGTAGTCTTCACCTGATTTGGTTTACAATAGTCTTCTACCATGTTCTAAGGCCTATCTACATGAGTCAAATAAAGTAAATGGGGATCCTTCTTTTTGCCTCTTTCAAGGCTTTGATGATGTTTCTAATCTCTTCACCATAAATAGGTCATTGCTTTGATCCACCATTTAGTAGAGCAGCTCCAAGCATTCCACTCTTTCCCTACCATGATAGCCCTCACTCTATAGGTCAGGGAAACATGAGGACTGTTAGTGCTTGAGTATCATTATTCCCAGTATACACTCAAGATCTTGGGAAGACACCAAAGGATATGTTTGTGGACCTACTAGAACTATTGTGATATGGACTTAGCCCCAATTCCATGTGTTTCCTCCTGATTTAGTTAGGCAGGAAGCCTGAGGTAAAACCACCAAACTTGACACCTTGATTTTTTTTAAAAAGGACTCTATAACATGGCACCCTCCTCAAAAGAGTGTTGTTCTGGGTCCTCAGGGTTTAAGCTCAGAGCCAGACCTCAATACAGCATGAAACAGTATGGGTATTTCCCCTCCACCTGTGTACAGTTACCTGGAAAATGGCTGTAGGAAGACTCCTTTGGGGAAGGCTAGAAAGAAGACATACTTGTGACAATATGTCAGCATTCTATCTCAAGGGTTTTGGCCTTTTTTTCAGTGAAAGAGCTCTGAGGCTTTGAACTTGTGGAGTTGATGCTGACATAGCTCTCCCAACACCCTTGATGAGGGTTGGCCAGAAGGGCTCTGGCCAGAAGGAATGCATATTATTTTGGGAATGGATTGTAACTCCCTCCTTACCTCCTTTTGGGAGTCACTTCTTGTTCTGCAACTACTTCTTGACCTTTTCTTTCTGCATGTACACACTGAGATAATTTGTTTAGAGTCATGCATAGGACATGTGCCTCCTTTGTCTGGGACCCTTTATAATGAGCCTCAAACTGGAAGGGGTGTGGTCTCTCTCTCACTGACCATCAGTGTACTTCTATAATGTGAGTAATAAATGGCAGGTCAACATCTGCTAGTCCTCTAGTATGGGAGATGCCCTATCCAGCAGAGCTCTCCCAGCTGCCAAGGATGAGAACAAATCATCCCAGACTCAGTCTTGTTGTTCCAGAGGGAAAGGGGATGGCAATTCCCTCTAGTGGAGAATGCCCCAAGCCCTTCTCTGAAACAGCTTTTATTGAGGTCTGAATGTGCATGGGTATACAATATGCATGCATGGCTCATCAATCAATGTCAACAGGTATTAGTCATACAAAACCAGGTATTATCTATAGATAACAATTGAAGGGACAGAGATCTGCCTCAGGGTCTGTTAGTCATGCTGATGCCAGATGATCTTTAAGATGTGTTTAATTAGATAAGAAGTTAACTCCTTATGCAGTGAACTGAAACATCCAATTTATATCAACAAGGCTATACAAAGCAAAGCAAGCTTCAAAGAATATAATGTATTTATCAGGCCTGATTTCCCATGGGACCCCTTGGTGTTAGCATTGGGTCACGTCTGCCACCTGCATTTCCTGGTTTTCCAGTGAGACTTACTGGCCTCTTTCAAGGCCTGCTCTTGCAAGGCTACAATCTCCAAAACCACACAGAGTGGTCCCCAACACTCTGGGTAGTTTGTTGTTGTTGTTGTTGTTGTTGTTTTTCCCAGGATATGATGAACACTTAAGCTGCTCCCTGGTTTGGAGCTCCTGTGTTACAATTGGCATCATGAACAGGATATTCCAGAAAATACTCTTGTCTTGTAGACTGTATGTGATAACATGCTAGGTAGGGGAGGCCACAGGGGAATCCGAGGAATAATGTGGTAAATCCCAGGGTGGTGAACCAGTACTGGGGGGACACACCCAATACTCCTGCAGGCCTTGCAGATGACCTTCATGAAGGAAAAGGAAGAAGCAGCTGAAGCAAAGGTGTGGCAGTTAGAGGGTGAGCTTAAGTTAGAGAGAAATATACGGAGATGAGATTCTAAGGCTAGTCCTAGTCCCTTCTTGAAATTTTGCCTTTGCTTCAGATTTTGTTTTTTTGTTTTGTTTTGTTTGGGAAAGGAGCAGCTTAGGTCACATTTTAGACTAGTTAGAATTGTTTTGCTAAGTTCTAGTAAATGGGGTAAGATTTTTATGAAATGTATTTATGAATTTGTCAATCTAAAGAATGTTAATTACTTGTGTTTAAATTGGGGAAAATATATGGCTTTAGTAATAAAAGATGTAAATTATAATAATATATTTTGAAGGAAATAGAATTAAAACTAGATTGCTCTAATTTCTGGATGAATTAAAAGGAACTAGGAATGTTACAGAAGGATGGTGTAGAGGGAGGAAGAAAAAGACAAGCAAATGAGAATGTCTTGTGCTTCCTCTACCTGTATTAGTAAGTAAAATTATGTATATAGTTTTTATGCATTCAGTCTTCGCATGTATGATCTTTATGTGATATGTGATCATCTGTTTATTACATGTGCTGTGTTTTCTGCCTTCAGATGGCATAGTTAGGGTGTAATATTTTATTGGCCTAAGGAAAGTAAACACATATAAATTAAACATTATCCTATGGTTTAGAGAAATTATTTGATGTTAAAACTGGTTTTAAATTTAGCTGATGTCTGTTAAAGTTACTACCATAAAATGTGTTGTTTTACAAAAAGTTTATGTTATAATCTTTTAGTTAAGTTTGACAGCCTTCTCAAAGTTTAAATTTTAAGAGACTTTTTAATTGAGAAATGAATTTCAGTTATTCCAATGGGACCCTAGAATACCTCAAGAATTTTTTCTCCCTCCTTTATAAAAGAGAAGTTTTGGAATTAATTAGGCCTATTTAACATACTTAAAGTATATGGGAAGTTTTGTCAAATAAATAAATAATGAGTGTGTTCTATTTGTATACACATATTTTTATTGCTAAAGTAGATATTTTAGAGATTATATAAGTTCTGATATACTTTCATTTGTAATTTTAGTTGTTATCTTAAAACATTGTTCCAGGAAACAAATTCCTTTGTCGATTGCATTATACTCAACTCCATAACCATGTTATCTTAAGTTTTGTCATTTATAAAGTCATTGTTTTCCTCTAATGTATCTGCAAAATATATTATGTCTTGGGAGGGGTTCATGGAGAGGACTCTGACATGTTTTGGATTGCATACTTCTGAAAATGGATCTTTTGATACCTTGGAAATGAGTGAAAATTGCTGGAGCTCTGTAAATTAACTGCATTTATAGAGGTGCTTGTGGATGATCAGGATAAACAGAAATTAATTATGGGACATAATGAACTGAAGATAATAGTGACTCATAACTTTTTGTTGAAAACTATTGCTGATTTTTAATCATCTGTCTTTCAGACATAAGAAAACATTCTGTTTCTTAAAGCAATTTGGTGAAGTATACTTTCATATGCAATATTGAGGCATTTATATTTTCTCCCTACCTGATCCCTCTGGAATTTAGAATAATGAGCATTATTCTTTCCAATGCAATATGCTTGCATAAATCCAAATAAGAACCTGATTTCTTCATAACAGGGTGCATAAAGCCAGTTTCCAGTTGTGGTTTTATCAATTAAGTCTTTTAATGTCATGATCAAAAGAGTCTTGCCTGAAATTTGGGTGTCATTAGAAAGCTGTAAGGAACAGTAGAGGGCGAAGATGGAGGTGTAGGCAGAAACGCTTCACTTCCTCGCACAACCAAAAGAAGGAAAATAACCAATTTAAAAACAGAGAACAACCAGAACTTCCAGAAAAACATTTGCATAGAATTCCAACAACCAAGGAGTTGAAGAAACATTCAACCAGAGGTAGGAGGGGCAGAGAAGGGCAGCAGGGTGGAGAGGATGCAACAAGGTGGCAGCTGGAAGATGGGGTGGGCAAGGCAGCGGCTGGTGCAACACACAGGCAATCCCACATTCACGTGCATACAAGCCTGAGGGAAACTGGGGGAGTGAGATGTACCACAAAACCCTGGGTTCCAGCACAGGAAACTAAGGACTTAAAACCACAGTTTGAGGAAAAGATCTGTGGGGATTGTGGTGGCAAGAGTAACTCAGCCTCACAGGAGAGTATGTTGGAGAGACTCACAGGGTCCTAAAACAAGCACAAACCCACGCACCTGCAAATCAGCACCCATAGGGCACAAACCACTTGTGGGAAGTGAAGGAAATGGCAGAAAATGGGGCAAGAACAGAGCAAATGGCATTGTTCCTTCTCTGACCCCCCGCCCCCTCACAGACAGCACCACAAAGCAGCAAAGAGGGTTGTCCAGCCCTGGGGAATACCTAAGGCTCCACACCTTACATGTAAGGAGTGTGCTAATGTAACAGAAGCGCCAAGACAAAGAAATATGACCCAAATGAAAGAACAGATCAAAACTCCAGAAAAAGAGCTAAGCAAGGAGGAGATAGCCAACCTATCAGATGCAGAGTTCAAAACACTGGTAATCAGGATGCTCACATAATTGCTTGAACTCAGTCACAAAAATGAAAGAAGAAATGAAGGCTACACAAACTGAAATAAAGGAAAATATACAGGGAACTAACAGTGAAAGAAAGGGAACTGGGACTCAAATAAAAGATTTGGGACAAAAGGAAAAAAATAAGCATCCATCTGGAACAGAATGAAGAAACAAGAGTGCAAAAAAAAAAAAAAAAAAAAAAAAAAAAAAAAAAAAAAAAAAAAAAAAAAAAAAAAAAAAAAAAAAAAAAAAAAAAAAAAAAAAAAAAAAAAAAAAAAAAAAAAAAAAAAAAAAAAAAAAAAAAAAAAAAAAAAAAAAAAAAAAAAAAAAAAAAAAAAAAAAAAAAAAAA
>PVKU01014982.1:0-20315 GCA_004027475.1 Anoura caudifer | reverse complement strand
CCCCCCCCCCCCCCCCCCCCCCCCCCCCCCCCCCCCCCCCCCCCCCCCCCCCCCCCCCCCCCCCCCCCCCCCCCCCCCCCCCGCCCCATCCCGCGGCTGACCCACGCGCTTAGCCCGAGAGCTGCCTACTCCCCCGATTGGTTCCTGGAATCTTCTTCCCTCTTCATCCCCGCCTCCAGTTTTCTAGAATCCCACTGTCCCTCCCACTCTGGGTCCGGCCATCTGGTCGACTGCTTTTCTGGGGTGAGTATAAAAGCGGCCACCGTGGTGCGCCGGTCAGAGAACGCTCAGCCGTCCGGTCGGAAGTCCGGTCTCCCCTCGAGTCACCGCAGCGGAAGGGGACTCTCTCGGGAAACCGGGCCATCACGTCTCCTCTCTTCCTTCTTCTTCCGTCCCAACGACCCCAGGACGGGGACCTCTGCAGCGCCGAGGACGGACTTCTCCCATGTCGACTGACCAACGGTCGTCGCGTGGACTCGGGGAGAGATCGCGCACGGGAGCGATCCGGACATCTCCACGAAGGGAAAATACGTCCTCTGTGCCCGGGCGGAGAAACTCGGTAATGAGTGCGGTGGCATTGTGATACGCGTGTTGGCGCGATTGGTTCTCGATTTGGTTTCCTTTCGGTTTTATTGGAGGAGGGCGGGCGGGGGAGAGGTACAAGATTCTAAGGAACAGACTCGGGGGTGATCTCGTGGGAAGCAAGGTGACTGTCGGATGGCCATTTCTTACACCCGAAAAGGGGAAAGCAAAGAACTATTTGCAATAGTAAGAATACGAATAAAAATAAATAAATAAGTAAATAAAAAATAAATGCATAACTAAATAAAATAATAAATAATAAATTTAAAACAACAACAACGCGTTTCCACTTAAGGTCTAGCCTCTTCACCTGCATGCGCAATACACAGGTTAAGTGATATATGAAATGTTATTTGTTTATTAATTCCTGTAGGTTAGTGATATTGCTGATGGTGTTTTTAGTATGTGAAGTTAATTTTGTAAATTTAAATTGGTGTATAAGAAATTAAGTCAGTTTGGAATAGTAGCTTTTACATTGTACTGTAAGTAGGAAGCTAGGTAATGAATTTATGGGAGGTTGGCTCCTGCCTCACTTTCGACACAGGGCACAGCACTGGGAACAGCACTGCAGGTTCAAGGCACTACCTGTCTGAGAGGAGTCCGATCACTGGGTGGAGTTGTTCAGTGGAAAGCAGGATGGCACCCCTTATTCTGACTTTGTACCTTTTGTTTTTGAAATGTCCTAACAAAGTTGTGTTTACAAGTCTCTTCTCTTTTATATAAAATTTTACCAAATATTTGTTGTACTAGGTCTGCAGTTTTGAGCATTTCCAGTCATTTTGAAAGCAGTGGTTTCTTCTCCAAGCTCATTTCACTGAGAAGAAAGGCATGTCTTGTAGGACAGATTGCCTTTTAGACCTGCAGAAACTCAGGCTCACCCAGCTAGATAGTGTCAGAATTCGAATGTGCAAGACATGTGCTGTTGAGTCTGATGTAGCTTGAAATTAGGTTTGCTTGTATGCACGCTGAGTGTGCTTTAGGCCACATTGAGCTCAATTGGCCAGTTTTCATAGATACTCATTCCTGAGATCAGAAGGTTCTGTGTCTGTCAGAGGGTGAGGTGGCGGGCATTTCAAAGCTCCCCAGATCGTGTAGTGGGCAGCGGTATTTGGGAACCACTAGAGGTGAGGGTCAAATTATCTTCTGAGTCAGATTACCTCCATTCTCTACTTCAGGACAAGTTCAGACTAGGTCAAGGTCAACCCTATCGCCCCCCCTAGAGATGATTTCCTTAAAAAGTGCACATGACTGCTCCTTTCTCCTGCCCTCTAGGAAGCAATTCATGGTGCAATCCTAGGACGGTGAGTTCCCATCATATAGTGCATTGGGTGCATTGTGGTGCATTGAGGATACTGCACAATCATTTACTCCTCTGCAGAATGTGGTGATGATCAGTCTTAGAATTCTCCTTGTTTTGTCACTATGATGGTGTTTTTGATCATGGTTACCATCCCCCCCACGATTTTCATCTTCCTGTCCTTGCAGGGTGTCAATGTCATTACAGACGAAATACACTCAGCAGGTCCTAGAGAGACATTGTTCGCCATGGTGTCCTTCCCAAGGTTGAGTTTGTGATGTTCCCATGTCCCCTTTGTGGTAGGGACTTTCTCAGGCTTGATGAAGAGACTTGAGTAGCATGTTCTCTCCTCGTCTCAGCAAAGGGAAACAGTCTTGGATCTCCATGAAAGACACGTGCACACCTGTAAGCCATAGAGTAAAACCATTGGGACACACCTGTACAATCCACCATTCGGGGTTCTGGTTGCGGTTCTCATGGTCAGTGAACTTGTGGAACAGTGTGGGGCAGCATAAGCTCAGAATCCAAGAGAATTTGGGACTCAACGGGACATCTGCAGAAACACATAGTGTCTTTGGAGATGTGTTCAAGTTGTTGCCAAGGGAACTCCCCTGCATTCAGTACTTGTGGCTCCACAAAAAGTTTTTCCTTTAAATGTGTAAATCACTGAGGGCAGAAACAGCGCCCCAGGGTAGAGGACGCCCACGCCCCCTGGAAAGGAACAGGGAGACTCCAGTGCTGTAAGAGGAAGTGCAGGCTGGAAATGCGGGGGGGGGGGGGGGGGGCGCGGCGCGCTAAGCTGAAGATCGAGAGGCACCGCCCACAGGTAGCCTGCCTTTCAGGCTCCGCCAAATCACCTTACGGGTCACCCTCCCCAGAACTCTGAGTATCCGGCTGAACCGAAACCTAGTTCCAGCATCACAGGTCCTTCTCCACTGTGTGGGTTTCAGTATTCCTTTTCAGACCACAAATTTCTGGCCTCCCCTCCAGGCACACCCCCCCCTTCTGGAATCAGTGGGTGGGGAGGACAACGCAGTATCCACCAGCCCCACACTCGGTGCTCCCGTTTGTGGAACTCCGGGTTGGCACTGCAGGCCCCCAGGTGTCTGTTCCCCCTGGGCACCAGGTAAACCTCCTGCAGAGGCGCCTTAGGACAAGGGCTTTCTGCCTCATTCCTGCCTGGCGTCTCCTCTTTGCACCTGGTGCTGGGACGTGCCCCACTGGGGAAGGTAATGCAGACCCTCTCTTTCCCCTGGTTGGCAGCGCATGGTCTCCGCACATCCCAGCTCTCTCTTGAGACCCTCCGTCCCTCGCTGGATTGGCACAGGAACAAGTGTGTAAAGGCCACCCACCCTCCATAGTCACCTCAGGAGATCTGATCTGCTTCATAAAAGAGGGAATATTTATTGCTGTTAGGCAGCGATTTTCAACCATTTTCATGGCACGCATGAACAGATTACTAAAATTTGCAGCACAACAATTACACACATATATATATTTCATGATTTAACAAATTAGCCATAATTTTGATTTATATACTACTACTAATAATAATTATGACCTACCCTTTTTGTTCCTAAGTGACTTTTTAAAAGTCAGGTGACTAGACCTGTATACAAGGATTTCTGGTACCAAAAATAAACCAATGAGATGCCACCTTATTATTCACAAGACCAATCAGATGCAACTCAATTGTGTGTGCTGTATATTCATGCTTCCAGACGGGACGTTCATGTCAGGTGGTGATGTTTGTGTTGGCTGTTGTTTTTTTACATGACAATCTAATGGAAAAGACGTCAATGCCCCTAACTAAATAGTCAGGTGTGGCATATTTTAAAAATTCTCCTGGCACACCATTTGAAAATCGCAGGTGTATGTCATCAATAAAATTAATTCCTGACAAGAAATGCCATGTGAAGATCATGAATTACAAAAGTGGGGTGCAATTCACAGGCACAGGGTCCCTCTGACATCCCTGGGGAGGGAGGTCTCTGAGCAAGAGGTCCGGATCCTCAGCAGGCAGCACTGAGGGAGCCGTCAGGAACCTGGAGCTCCACTGTCTTCTGTGGAACCTCGTGAAAAGTGGGGTGATGCCATAACCGGTTTAAATGCTAAGAAAATGGATCAGATTGAGAGAGTCATTTAAGGTGAAGTGTATAAATGTTAAATTATGATGTAAAATTCATAATATAGCAGGAAGGAATCGGAACCAAACGCAAAAGAAGAAATAAATTAGTTGGCTGAGCTTAAAGGCAATTTATTTCCCGTTGTGAGGGAGATGACATAGCCAAGAACGACAGTGGAGAAATATGTGAAATCCAGTGTTCAAAAGCACCTACATGCAAAGTGACCTACTTCCCAGGTGAAATAGTTTGTCAACCACAGTGGTTGACAGAGGAGCCTGTGGAGACTGAATGTTAATGGCAAAGCTCTGAAATGCCCTCTAGTGAGCATCCCAGAACCACCTGACCTTGACCTGCCTGACCTAGTAGGGTGGCCAGGGAGTTTTTAAGAAGTGTGTCCTCAGGTACAATGGACTACTTACTGCGTCTCTGGTTTAGTGATTTCCTCTTAAGAACAGGAATTTTAAGCTAGAAGATCCTCCCTCCATGATCAAAAGAATTCCTTTCAATGGTATAATTCAACCGTGGATGACAAAGAAGTAAAATTAGTTATTGTATTTTACTAATTAGTAACGTTTTTATTTCCCCACTACCCAAGAATTGAAGTATAAAGTTATTTTCTCAGTTTTTGCATAATTAATAAATTCTTAACATGGATTTGAAAGTTCTATGTGGTCAGTGCCCTCACACTCAAATTCTCCATCCCAGGAAGGTATTTTAGATTTCATATCATTATTAGTTTTTCAGATTTCTTCATCTTTCATTTTATCATTAAGTCTACATTTCCTGCAGAAAATTGCACACCATGTCCACAGAGCCCCATTGTGGCTGACGCTCCGCTTCAGTTCAAAGACTTGTCATTTTTCTTATGCACAGAGTGTATTCAGAAGGACCTATGAGTGAATAAAGGAATAAATATGTTTTCCTATCATCTCTTCACAATGTCCTTAGCATCTTTGCTCTCTAAGTTCCAGCTTTGCTTGAGGGTTATAATCTCCTACTAGTCTAGAAAATCCGATCCAATTGAATAGTGTGTAGCCCACAGTTAGAAACCCCATTAAAGTTCATAGGTGTCAATGCAATCAGGGTGTGTGCTCGGAATGAAGCTAGGAATTGATTTATTAACTATCTTCCCAGTATAAAAGGCAGTCAAATAGGACCAATGCCTTTGCCCCGGAAGGAAAGATCTGAACAGAAGAAGATTTCAGAAAAAGAGGAATTGGCTTCTTTGTGCAACTGGCCTCAGCACCCATTTGGCATCACCACCTCCTCCAGTTTGGGGTTCTGGTGAGTTCTCCAAATGCTAAGACAGGAGCTGGCTCATCCCCTTAAAATTAGAGAAGTCATGTGAAAGTTTCCCATCATCTTTCAATTTTATTACATCAGTATTCATGCCATCCCCCTCATTTCTGATAGTTTCACTATTTGTGTTTGTTTCCTGTTCTTGCCTTGAATCTATTTGCAATTTTTACTACTTACCCTTAAATCCTAGATCTTGCTGTCGAACACAGTAACTGCCAGTTTCATGGGACTCTCAATTTTAAACTAGTGAAATGAAATAGCTGAACTTCAGATCCTCGATAGCACTAGCCCTGTGCCCAGTGTCCTGTATGCATGAGTCTAGCAGAGATTGGATTGTTCAATGCAGACGGAGAGCATGTCCTTCAGCTTGGAAAGTTCTTTTGCCACCTCAATCTATGCCTTATGTTTTAATTTATTTTTATGGATCTATATGCATCTTTTTTTTTGCTTCTGTGAATTCACTTTCTTTCATGTGTTTTATCAAGGGAGACTCTTCATTTCCTTTCACAAATGTGTTGAGATGTTGTTATATTTATTTTAATCATTTGAAAATTAACACATATTTAAGGCAAGTGATTTCTGTTAAGATTGTTCAGCACGGTTCCATTTCTAGTGCTGCATAAGCTAATTATTTAAATGCTATTTTCATAGTGTATCTTATAAATTTGTGCCAACATCATTTAAAAGACAGTTTTTACCCATAAATTTTCAGTTTATGGATTATGTCTTCTATGGTTGTCATTATGTTCTAGCATCAGTCTTTTGTTTATAACATTGTTGAATATTCCTTTTTAAAAAATGAAATTTTCCTCTGTCTTGGAGCACAAACCTTTTTGTGTGCAGCATCCACCATGCACTTTAAAAATAGATCTTATGTTTCAGGTTATGGTGCTTTTGTACACAAAATTTTAGAATAATTGTAATCCTCACTCTTGTTTCCACAGTCCTGAAGTTTTGGGGGTGTATTGAATACTTGAAGTCACAAAAGGTTGAGCTCTGATTTGAAATCTGGGCTGAGATGATATATTTTTCCATTTTAAGGATTAATTGAGTGTACATTTGTTTGGGTTTCTCTGCGGTTTGTCTTTGCCTTTATGGGTGAGCACTTCTAAAGTCTAACAGGCAGGATGCAGCACTATTTGAGGTGTATGAAGTGCTCAGCCCAGCAGCTGGAATAGTGTTTGGCCATTTTTAGTGTAGAACATATATATAAATTGGGGACTGGGTGGGGACTTTCCAGAATCTAAGCAAGATCAGCTCCTATTGCGTTCCTTTTATGAGCAGGTCTTGCTGGAGCTGTGACCACTTTCCCTGCCTCCTATACTGGTACAGACACAGCTCAGGGGTGCCTACATACATTCTTGACTTCTACCCATAGGGCCACGCTGTTGTATGGGGTAGGGGTTCCCCAGATATCAAACCAGATTGAATGACAGATCACCATCATTCTACAGAAGAAAACATTCAAGGGTAAAAAATAATGTTTCATTTCATCTGAATTTACCTTGTAGTCAGAACTAAGTATAATCCTATGGCCAATTCTGGATTAGTTTTCCAGGCTCTTCTCTCCTTATAATCCAATCACTGAGTAACGTTATGTATAGTGTGCCCTCAGGCACTGAGAATTTTCCCAGGTACTGAATGCGTCCAGGCTGGGACGTGAAGGAACTGACATGGGCGGATGGGTGCCTTTGATCCTGTCAAACGGAATCCAATGTTGAGTGGATGAACTCTAGCACAAAATAGGTTCTTAGTTGCTTGGTATCCAGGCCTATGGGGAACTCAAGACAGGAAGGGGTGAGGGTCCAGAGGGCTCCATGGACATTGGGGAACTCCTGCTGGTGCAAAAGGCAAGAATACGGCACCTGGGAAATTCCAGTGTTTCCCTTCAGGTGGAAACTGAAGTCTACATATGGCATGAGTGAGGGATTGCTGTGCTTAGAAATCAGGAAGGGAATTGAATAATTGTAGATGTCATAAGCTCATTAACATAGGAATCTCAGTACTCATCAAGTTCTAACTTGCAAGATGTCTGTATTTTGACCTTCTTTGTAGGAACCACAACTACAGTCCTATTCCAATTGACCCTTGAGAGCAGAGACTCCTGCATGTTATTCTCAGAGTGCAACACTGGTTTCAGAACATCAGGCTGGGAGCAGGGAACACACCCAGGTGATCACTGGGGCTTTGTGATGAGTGGGACTAGAAATTGACCCAACACTGGGGTCTCATGACTTCTTTCTCTATCTCCGGCTTTGCCCACTTAGTGCTTGGGCTGTGAGAACCCAGAGAAGGACACATGGCAGCTGACTTACTGACCATGCAGCCCTAGGTAAGTAGGGGATGCCTCCTTCTGCTGTAATGACACCCTAGGGCTGTTAGATTAGGCAAGTTTTTCCTATTGGCAGGGATGTCCAAGTCCAAGCCCATGGAGTTCAGGCACCTGAGCTCCAATTAAGTTTGCCCAGAACTGCAGGATGGTGATGATGAGTCAGGAACTCATCGATAATGGATTTCCTCCCCAACATCACACAAATTTATGCCAGGCTTCATTAATCTTGCTTGTTCACAGAGGAGATAAGAGAATGTTTCTTTCTCTCAGCCAGTTATGGCCTCACTGGACAATCATTAACACATCAGTAGTGTCTTTGGTTGTGATGCTCTTTAGGATGGAGATGATTGCAAATGGCAGAGATGGAGGAGGAACAGAGCAGGCCAGGCCAGTGGGGAGGCTGCTGAGTGAGCACATGTTCATAAGTAATCAGGGTTAGGAAACCCACAGTGAGGACCACTCAGTGGAGAGGAGCAGGAGAGGGTTAGTGCATTTTCCCCATTTTAAATCTCTTCCAATTACCAGAGTGAATTTGCACTTTTGAAAATTGCTAAGAAGTATAACTGGAGTTATAATTCTCTCTCTTGCCCCCATCCCATTTTTACATCTTAGTAAAAAAAAAAAAAGAATATATATATGTAGGGAATAGGACTTTTTTAATTATTCTACATATAAAGGAGAAGGGATACAGTAGGTAGAGAAGTTGGGTCCTATGTAAATATTTGAAAAACTGAGTAGACCAAAGGCAATCAAAAGGCTTATTTTATCCTTTAGCACAGAGACAAGATAAAGCCCCAAAGGAAGCACGGATAACTGCTGTTGGAGGTCTCAGATAAAGTTGAGCATGGGGGCCTCATCCCACAGGACAGTCAGCTGGGACTGTCCTTCAGCACAGCCTCTCCAAGGGCCCTGGCCTGTGCTGCTGAACCACTCTACCTCTTGTTTGTTGTGCTCACCTGAGTCCTTTAGCTGTAAGGCAGACACACCTACTGGAATCACATTCTGCAGTCTTGTTCAGTTCTGAGGGATGCTGGAGATACTTTCAAGGTTCTCTGACATTTTAATGATGTATAGAGTAATGCTCTGTGTTTAATGCAGGTTTGCTAGACAGGAAATATTTTGTACATTACTTCACTGAATACACTTTCAACACTCATAACATGTACTGAAACCAGCTCATAGATGAGGAACTGGAAATTCATCTAGGGAAATAATTACAACCAATGGTCATGTTTCAGAAGAAACACATCACAGTCATTGTTTGGTTTGTGATGAATCTATAGTGTTACTTGAAATTCATGGAAAGGAGAGTTTTTGTTATAAATTTTGAAGTGAATATTTTCTAATAACCTGTCTGGACATTCTAATGACCAGGTTACTGAAAAACCCTCAGGTTGTATTTTACCACAGCTCAGGCAAGGCATCTTTACACTATATTATCATGAACTCAGTGTGTATATGTTTCTTTGGGTGTATCAGAAAGACAGATACCAGCTCAGCACTGACAGTTAACTGAGTAGAACCCTGAACACAGGTTGATCCGTCTACACACCTAGCTGCCCATCATTTCCTCAGTGCTGATGTCTCGGCTTCTACGAGCTGGCTGCAATTGATCTGTGTGACTGTAAATGTCCGTGGTCTTTTAGGAATCAGTGATCTTCAAGGATATAGCTATAGACTTTACCTGTGAAGAGTGGGCCCTGCTGGACACGATGCAGAGGAAGCTCTTCAGAGAAATGATCCTGGAGAGCATCAGTCACCCGGTCTCCATGGATGAGTCATGAAACCTGTATGAGTGTGCATATGTGTGTGTGTCCATTCATTCACACATCAAGCAGGTACACGGAACTGCCACTGTCCCAGCCCTGTTGCTGCCCTGAGTCTCTCATGACCCTCATAACTGCTCAGAGGGAAGATGTTTGCTTTACATTGTGTTTTCATCAGCACACCAGAATGTCATCTTGACCACAATTTTATATATTTGGCTATTCTGTCTTGAAGCCTGAGAACAGAATGGGGAAATCAGTGGGTATTGTTAATTTATAAATGATTAATCAAGTATTTTAAAATATTCATTATGTTCTCATGTATTTGGAGGCTTAAGATCAGAGCGTTGAAAATAAGATATCTACCCATTCTGGAGGCATTAACATTTCACATGTGGAGGAAACTCAGCATTCTGAATTCGGTCTTTGAAGTTGATCACAGGCATGAGCATCTAGCAGTTATTGTTTCTGCCACCAGTCTGGAGCTCTTCCCTGGTTGGAGGAACTGCCATGTTTTCTCTGTTGAAGGTGTTGTTGTAGGACTGACCTTCAGTCATCTCTTTACCCCTCCCCAGTTCCCTGCCCTGGCCTTGGTGATAGCAACAGTTCATTAGCACAGAACCCAAAATTCAATTTCCTCTCTTCCCCAAACAGATTATCAGCACTGCCCATGAGAAGTGACTTTCCAGCTGGAGTGAGGTGAAGAGCTGTGGAGGGAATGGTCTGGTTTCTCCCAGGCTGGAGTGCAGGTGAGCAGCAGGGGTCGGTGTGCCAGGTGTGCAGGTGCCTGCTCAGTGACTGAGTGCATCCTGGCATGTCAAGGGAAGGTCCTGGGAAGTGAGTTATCCATTCTGACATATAAGGGAAGGCATTGGGGAGAAGTTCCTATCTTATCATTTCCTGCATAAATCAGTCATAAAGCATGAGTCCTTCTGCCACTTTCTTTCCCTTTAGGGAAAAGAATGATTGTGTGCTTCTTGCAAGTAAACTTTCACATAGTGTTTCTTGTCCTAATCTTCCCATCTAAGGTTTCACCACCATATCTTGACCAATTCCCTATTTCTCATATTTTCATTCTGATCTTTTTATCCTAATTGACAATGGCCATTAAAGTGTGTCTAGTACCCAACATATTTCATTTCCTATGCTTTCCCTAATGAAGTGCCAGGTTTTGGAACATTCCTACCTATATGGAAGTTGTTGCATTTCTACATTTCCTTTCCGCTAATGCCATTCTCACAATTTATATATTTTCAATCATTTTACCAATGAAAGTTCCCCTTTAAAAACAAGAAATGATATTAATATGACAGATCAGGATGAAAGGTGTATCGCCTATGATGCCAATGGTTTCATAGCTGTGAAACTCAATTATCTAAATTAAATACATGGCAATAAGTTAGTAATAAATACAACTGTCTGAATGTAATTTTATACATTCAGACTTGGGATTAAGCTCTTCCCAAAATAAAATTTTGGATAGTTTGACATCATTAAAAAAATAACATGAGCCAAACAATAACCTGATATCTGAAAACAGACAAAATCATAAGATTTGCTCCTTACCTAGTCATTGAAACACACTAAAGTCTTCCAAATTTATCAGATAACTCTGTGGCTGGGATACTACAAAAGAGAAGATATTTGTGCCTGCATGGGAGCAACATCACATGGGTACATGAGTAACACTGGAAACATTTCCACCTGAGTCTATCACTGACTGATACTCAAGGAATTCTATGTAGAGAAGCCAATGTATGGACATATGTGTGCAAACCATTAAACCCTTTTCAGCTCCTTCCATAAAGCAGAAATCTCATGCTCCAGAGGATCCTGCAGAACATAGTGATTTTAGTGATGCACTTGCTCCTGGATCGGCTCTAATTCAATATTCATTAATTCACACAGGAAGACAACCTTATGTCAGCCCAGAGTGTGCTAAGCCACCTAGTGAAGAGTCCTGCCTTCGTGGCCACAATCGCACTCACATTAGGTGTAAGCTATGTGAGTGCCATCTCCATGGGAAAGCCTTCAGTCAAGGTTCTTACCTTGGATAGCATGAAAAAACTCATAAAGGGGTAAAACCTTATGCATGGCATGTATGTGAGAAAGCTTTAAATCAAAGATCTTACCTTTGAAATGGGAGAGGGCCCAACCTGGGGAGAAACATTATAAATGTCATCAATGTAGGAAAGCCTTTAGTCAAAGGTCTGGCCTTAGGCAGCACAAAAAAATCCACACGGGGCAGAAACCACACATGTGTCTAGTATGAGGGAAGGCTTTCATTCACAGCTCTGAGCTCACACAGCACAACAGAACACACACAAGAGAGAAGCCATATGAATGTTGTCAATGTGGAAATGCCTTCAGTCAGCATGCTAATCTCAGACGACACGAGAGAACCCATACTGGAGAGCAGCCATACACATGTCGGGTGTGCAGGAAGTTCTTCAGTCATCGCTCTTCCCTTAGATGACATGCGTGAGACAAGCACCAGACAGAAAATCATGAGAGTCTTCGGTAAATATTCTGACCTGACATGGCATGTAAGGATGGTGGAGAAACATCAATCATAGCTAGTATTTAAACACAACAGCAGACTCATGCATTAAAGAAAGTTAAGTTAAAGGAGTTCATCATCACCCAGCCCTTATTATATGAAATGTTAAAGGGACTTATCTAAAAAAGTGGAAAAAGGCTTATCTGAAAAATAAGAAAAAGTAGATTGAAATATGAACAGTGAAATGACAGCAAACTTGCAGCTATTAACAACTGAACCTAAAAAAAAAAAAAACTAAGCTAACAACTAGATCAGGAACAGAATCACAGAAATGGAGATCACATGGAGGGTTATCAGTGGGGGAGTGCGGGGGTGAAGGTACAGAGAATAAGTAGCATAAATGGTAGGTAGAACATAGAAAGGGGAGGTTAAGAATAGTATCAGAAATGTAGAAGAGAGAAAGTTATATGTACGACCCATGGACATGAACTAAAGGGGGGAAATGTGGGTGGGAGGGGTGTGCAGGTTCGAGGAGAATAAAAGGGGGGAATGGGACAACTGTAATAGCATAATCAATAAAATGTATTTAAAAAAAGAAAAAACAGAAACATGGTGTGAACAATGTAGAAGATCCATTCATCATCATACTCCTCAGTCCAGGAAAGCATTTTACATGGATCCTTCTGTGTGGTATCTGTGTGCCAAACCATTTAGTCACTGGCCTTCTCTCAGATAGAGTGACAGAACTCACATGGTAAATATTCTGATATAGATGTATTCAGCAACAGCGCTAAGCATTAAAGACACTTGATGCCTAGTTCAGAGGATTACCTGTGATGCACCATTTACAATTACTGGCAGAATGAGCAAACTTCACATGGAGAGGCCCTGAGTCTGTGACCACTATTAACAGTTAGCCAAGTACCAGGTTTCATGTGCGCACAAAACTCGGTGAAGAACTAAACAATAACACAGGAAATCAGAAGGTGAGGCTTCTTGAGGAATACCAACACTTCTTACCAATCACTTGCTCTAACACAGCTATTCACTGTAAGATCACGAGAAGTCTTCTGTTTGTAAAGCAACATTCATGGTACCCATGAGGACTCAAAGTGCGAAAAACACTCCCAGCACCAGGAAGGCAAGCCTTTCCATGGTCGCTTAGGTTGCGGTCACCTAGAGATTCCCACTCCAAGGAGACAGCCATCCTGAAATCAGAGTAGAGAAATGTTACATTAGATTTCACTGCAGAAAAGACAGTGTGTGTGTGTGTGTGTGTGTGTGTGTGTGTGTGTGTGTGTGTGTGAGAGAGAGAGAGAGAAAACTTCTAAAAGAATCCTGGAACACCTAACTCAGTAAATAACTGAGACTTTCAGAAAATACCTGCTTACAAAACTTGTGGCATAAAATGTTGGAGTATGAAGTGATCAGAAAATATGGAGTGCAGAATTTTGTGCAAAATTAAACCTTTTAAATATAGCAATGCTTTCAGAGAGGTAAACAATAAAATCTGTTGCTACTGAAGGTAAGTGTTGGTGCTGTCCATCCTGACACGGTTGTGAACAAACACCGTCAGGCCTGTACTCCTCACATGGATAGGGGTGTGGGCTGAGGCCCACACAACCCCCTTTCTCTAACACATCTCTCCGCAGACCACGGTTCCTCCATTCCACCTCCCGTCCAACAGCAACCCTCTCCCTTCCACTGGTGTTGATAGGACTCCCAGCTTCAGCCCACACACTGGGTGTCTCAGTGTGCCAGGTACCTGCACAGGGAGAGTCATGGGGGAACTATCACAGGTATCTTGCCAGAAAATCTTGCCACTGGAAGAAACACGAGGACAGGAGACAGACAGCTGTGCCCACCTGGCCCACAGAAAGTTGCTCCAATTTGGTTCCAAAACATCTCAATTGAGCTATGGTGAGCAAACCGTGCACTCCACAACCATGACAGGTATCTTAGATAATTGCTGATGTATGCACCCCCAATCATCCCTTATTAGACCACAGCCATTCTTCTCTACCCCCCAGCATCCCAGAGAATATAGCTGCAATAAGATGAATCCCTAATTCTATCAGCCAGGGGAAATGCTCCCAGGATTCCCTGGGCTCAACTGTGCTCTGACTACTAGCATAGTCCCCAAACGATGGGCCTGACTGAGACCCTCATTTCCCAGGAAGAAATCTCCCCAAGAAACCCCACTGTAGAGGCAGGGTGGGGAAATGTGAAGACATGTATGAGGACGATGAGGAAGGAATTCTATCATCTGCCTAAGACAGTTCAGGTTTCTGCCATCCAATCCCCAGGTCGAAGTCAGCGCCAATTCTGACCTCCCAAGAGACTGAGCAACCTGTGTGATTTCCCTTCTTTCTTTCCGTTGGAAGCCAGGACCAGGTCAGCTTAAGTGAACAGGGAGCAGGGAGCCTCTGCTCCTGAAGAATAGTGGGCCCAAAGGCAATCCTGAGACTGTGCCTCTGGATGTTCTAGGTTGCCTGAGGTGTCCAAGGAAAGGTCACATCCTCAACAGTAAATATCAGCGAGGGCAGCCATACTCCTGAAGACAGGCAGACATGTCTAGATCCTCAACAAAGGCTTGGGCCCTTGGTTCCATGCTCAGTGCACCCCTGCTGGGCCTGGTTCCCAGAGGAAGCTGCTGGTGAGAGCAATGGGCTGAGATATGGGAACCAAGGAGAAGACCAGGTGAGGCTCCCAGCAGGACTGGATGGCAGAGCCCCTGGTCAGGTCAGAATGAACTCCTGCTGAACACAGCACATGCAAAGCAGTTGAGCTTTAGAGTGGGAGAGGATCAGATGTGATTAGCAGAGCTGCCTGCACTGTAGGGAGCCAAATCTGCCAGACGTTAACAGACTCAGTGAGAGGTGCTGAGTGTCCTGGGAGGCAGGACAGGGGTGTGTGCTGACAGCTCTGCCCACTAGCACTGTGCCAGAGGGATTCCCACAGGAATTGTCGTCCAGTCCTACTGCATCCCATTGTCAGCAGAGAACACAGGGCCTGGTGCACGCCAAGGACACTGAGTCCAGGGACTTCAGGAGACCCTTACTGGGCCACATAATTCACTTAGGGGGGTTCCTAATCTAATTTTCTTCTACTTAGTTGATTGTTAACATCACAAATAAAAGTATTTACTTCTATAATCATGGCCATTGCTTTGGGTGTCTGTCACTCTTTTCATGCAGCTTTGCTTAGGAAGGACTTCAGTGGTCTTGGCTACTAAGTGTTGAGTATACCTTTGCTGGGAGAGGGGTTTCTATTCTGCTGATGATGAGACCAAGTCGCCTGCATAGGCAGACACATAGGCAGGTGAGTCCTGGCTTCCTCTGAGATGGCTGTTCCCCTTGAAAGGTGGAGTTTGCTGCTGGGCCCCTTCTTCATCTCAGTCTCTCCACGGCCCTCTGTCCCCTGGCACACTTTCTGTCCCCACTTTTCTCTCAGCCTCTTCACACCAGTGCCTTTGGTTCCCTGCACCGGTTTTCCACCAGTTGGGTCTAAGCTGTCCTCACAGCTCATGGATAGACTTCCATTGCCCTAGGCGACAGGGAGGGTCACCTTCTAAGTAGTTCCCCAGCTGCCAGCTCCTCACCCAGTTTCAGGTGCCCATCCAGCCCCTTTTCCTCTGCACACCCCTCTCATCGGGTCAGGCCCAGGCCCCCTGTGAGCCCAGCACCCCCTTCCTTTCCTTCCCTCTCATTCCCAAACCTTCCATGCTCTCTTCCTCTCATCGGCCCATGTCAAACCAGCAGACTCCTGCCACAGGACCCTGACTTCCTGCCTCAGTTTACCTTCAGAATTTGGGCTCCTCCTGTGGGCCCTGCACAATCCCTTTCTCTCAGTCAAGAACATCTCCCCAAGTTGCACAGACAGACTTCAGTGCCTCACCCTCCACACACATCCTTCTCTGTAAACCCACAGCAGACGCAGTGCCCCTCCCAGGGCCCCTCAGTCCCCACCCCCACCCCAGGGAGCACCCCCAGATCTGTAGGGTTTGAGAGGCTGCCCAGGTCCCACCTTCTTCTCCACCCTGACCTGAGACTGAGTGCTCTCTGAGGACTCCAGAAAAGGGTCCCAGGTGATAATTCAGTGAAAAGAGAATATGTCCATTTTAAGATGGTTTCCTTTAGAAAATATCATCCTATAAGAAGTCACTGCTTCATTATATTCATTATGGAGTACACAATTTACGAGACTCAAATTCCAATACCCAGTGGCACTGTGTCTCCCTCTGAAATGTACGAGGAAGAGGGAGGTGCAGCTAAACCTGAATGTATAACCCAATATCAAACAATAAATATAATTTACACGGTAGGGGGATGGGTGGGAAGGTGAAGCTGATACAGCCAATGACACTGCACAATGACCAATGATTTCTACAATTAGTGGGGTAAGTTTCCAAAATGCCTAATCACTGTATTGTACATGAATATAACTGATATTAAATTTTATACCAATATTCTCAAGTAACATATGATATAATATGAAAAATAATTACTGATAATACCCTCTATAAACAACAACAATAACTGAGTTCATCATGGCCTGTTAGGAAGGCCTTTGAGGAGTGTTTTGAAAAAAAAAGTGAAACACTCTAATTGAAATATGGAACATTAAGTAGAAGGTAGTTACACATATTCAGATTTAAGAAAAGTTTTCATAAGAAACAGTATTGATGACATTCAAAATTCCAACAGATTCCATCTGTAACAATGAGGAGCCGAAAGAACAATTAATAATTAAATTAGACCACCCGTGTGTACAGCTTTACATAATTCCCACAGTAAAAGGGACTTTTTTTCAGACAGGACCTGGTTAACCAGGCCTCAGAGGGTTATCCTGAGATTAGATGGTCACACTTAGTCTGGCGCAGGGTGTCCGGGCTTCAGTTAGGTCCCTGGCAGGACCAATGCAGACAGACACCCACTGGGGGCGGAGTGGCCAGATGGAGCCCCAGGCAGCTGTGGGAAACCCCAGCTGGTTCTGTGGCACCATGTGGGAGCCTGCAGGGTAGAGCCGGTGTTCCAGGGCTTTGACCAGAGTTACCAAGGGGACAGGTAAATCAATAGTAAAGAAACAGTAAATGCAAAGGGCATGGGGAGGTCAAATATATGCAGATGATGAGATGCAGCCACCACCCAGGTGCCCCCCGTATGGAGAAATGCAGATGCCCAAATGTGCGGGCGCCAGTGGGGTCCAGGTGTGGTGAGATGCTTTGGAGGGCGTGACGGATGGTGAATGAAGTAGAAAGTGCCTGAACCTGGGATATGAAGCAATCCTAGTACAGAGTCCAAGGATCTCAGGAGTCACCTCACTCAGTCATTGTCTTTGACTTAGTGGGTTTAAATTTAATTTCCAACTGTGTCGTTTAGTTTAACTGAAGTATGACTGTTACAATTGATTATCTCTGTGATCATGGTCATTACTTTGTGTCCTTGTCACTCCTCATGATAAAAGCTTCAGTAGTTTTGGCTACTAAACATTGAGTAGACCCTTTGTGGGAGAGAGCTCGCTGTTTTTCCAATGAAGAGACAAAGTTGCTCATATAAGCAGAACACATGCAGGTGAGTCCCAGCTCCCTCTGGGCTGCCAAACCAGCCTGAAAAGAGGAGCCTGGTGCCCTGGGCCCTCTTTCTCAGTCCCGTCATGGTCCCCTGGTCTCCGGCCCAATTTCTGTCCGGTCTTTTCTCTAGGCCTCTTCATCCCTGGGTCCCTTGTATCTTCTGCACTGGTTGGCCCCCTAATTGGATCTATGATCTCCTCACAGCTCATGGTTAGACATGGATCTGTGCAGGGTGACAGGGAAGGTCACCTTCTCATTAGTTACCCAGGTGCCTGCTGCTCACCCAGGCCCAGCTGGCTGTGTCCTGCCCCCTCCACTCTCCCAAGCTCTCCCATTGGGTAAGGCCTCAGGCACCCTCATGAGCCCAGCACCCACTTTCCTTTCCTTCCTTCTCATTCCCAAGTCTCCCAGGCTTTGGTTTCCCCTCATATGGCCACGTCAAACCACCATATTTCTCCACAGGACCCTGACTTCCTGCCTCAGGTTACCTTCAGGCTTGGGCCCTACCTGTGGGTCCCTGCACATTCCCTTTCTCTCAGTCAACAACATTACCCAAAGTTGCGCTAACAGTCTTCAGTGCTTCACCCTCCTCATATGTCCTCCTTCCTAATCCTCCAGTGGCCTCAGGGCCACTCCCAGGACCCCTCGGTCCCCAACCCCACACCTGGGGGCAGTCCCCAAACCATACAGGTTTATATATTCCTGACGAAGAGATGAAGTCACCTGCACAGGCAGACACATAAGCAGGTGAGTCCCGGCCGCCTCTGAGATGGCTAACCACCTTGAAAAGAGGAGCCTGCTGCTGGGCCCCTTCTTCATCTCAGTCTCTCCGTGGCCCTCTGGTCTCTGCCTAATTTCTGCCCCCTCTCTTACCTCAGCCTGTTCACCCTGCCGGTGCCCTTGATTCCCACACTGGTTTTCCCCTCATTGGATCTACGCTCTCCTCATAGCTCTCGGGTAGAATCTGATCTGCTCTGGCCGACAGGCAGGGGCACCTTCTCAGTAGTTACCCCGGGGGCCTGCTCCTCACCCAGGCCCAGGTGCCCCTGTCCTGCCCCTTCCCCTCTCCCCAGCCCTCCCATGGGGTCAGGCCCCAGGCCCACTTGGGAGCCCAGCACCCCCTTCCCTGTCATGCCCAAACCTTCCCCACTCTCTTCCTCTCATCTGCCCACGTTGAACCACTGGACTCTCCACCACAGGACCCTGACTTCCTGCCTCAGTTTACCTTCAGAACTGGGGCTTCTCTGTGGGTCCCACACATTCTCTTCCACTCAGTCTAAACATCCACCCCAAGTTGCACGGACAGACTTCAGTGCCTCACTCTCCACACAAGTCCTCCTTCCTAATCCTCAAGTGGTGTCAGTGCCCTTCCCAGGACCCCTGGGTTCCCATGCCCCCACCCCAGGGAGCAGTCCCAGACCCATAGGATGTGAGAACCTGTCCAAGTCCTGCTTCCTCCCCCAACATGAAAAGGATCCCAGAGGATAGTCCAGCAGAAAGAAAATAAATCCTTTTTGGATTGCTTCCTTTAGAAAATGCTGTTCTTCAAAATTGACAAAATTTTCAGTTTAAAAGTTCAGTGTAGATTAATGTACTCCCAGCATTGAAACCCTCAACCTGGGGCACACTTCTGTCAGTCACCTGACTGTCCCATTGGCTGAGGAGTGGAGAAATTCTCAGCATGTCAGGAACAGGTGCAGGGAGGCTGAAGGAAAATGTGTGACCCCGCTGTACCTATAAGCGTATGAACCAGGTCTTGAAATCTTCCACTGGAAGGTCAACAGCAGTGGATTTGTGAGATCTCACCATCATGAGAACACAGGAGATCTACCCAGATCCCCTTTAGCGGCATCCCGCAAGTAGAACCAGGGTTCAAGCTGCTTCTCCCATTAGTGGGGCAGAGGCTGGAGCTGCACTCCGTGGCCATTCGTGTGGACTTTCTCGCTGTAAACCTGCCAGGTCTCGAGGTTCAGGTTGCTGTGCTGAAGTTCCATCACCCGTCCTAGTGGCTGGAGGAACAGCTGTGCAGAACCCAGCCACTGCCCACATCCACCCACCCTCAGGTCCCATGCTGCCACACCCAGGACCCGCCCAAATAGGTCCAATGCCCAATCCCTTATGCAAAAAGGGCAATTAAACTAAGCTCCATCCCCCATATCATTCCCAACACTCTCTATCTACTACTGGAAAGTCACTACATTGATTCACAAGTATCCCACTTTGCAAATATCACATGTCCTATGGCCACCCAACCTCCTCACCCCCACCCCAGACCCTTCACACAGTTCCCACGGGGAAGTCCTCAGACCGGGTCATCAGTCCCGTGCCCTCGGACAGGCAGGTGTATCCATGGGCTGCAGTGATTACTGGATCGTACCCATAGACCTCGCCCCTTCTCCCTCCTCCTGTGAGCCCTGGCTCTCCCTTCAGCTATACTGTCCAGCAGGGAGTTTTCCTGTCTGGGAGGATGCTTGGTCAGGCCAGCCCTGTATCTGGGAGGGCGAATCATGACCCACTTGGCTGGCGGGGCACGTTCCACTTTCCTGAGGTTGCATTCTGCCTTGGTCCGGGATGGCTCCTGGAGCCGTCTCCACTTCTCTAAGGTGGTGTATTTGACTGAAGTCTCTTGCGCTGGACATGCGGACCCAGGACCTGTGACACAGGAGAGACTCTCCGTGCCCCATTAGGTTGATCCCAGGACTTTACGCTCTGTCCTGAGGCACCTTGGTTTCCCACTTACAGACACACTCCCACGGCCTCCTTCCAGCTCACTCTCCTGGACATAAAAGAGGACATGGGCATGTTGGTGCAGGCAGAAGAAGCGGAACAGGCAGTTACCTT
>PVKU01014981.1:0-20323 GCA_004027475.1 Anoura caudifer | reverse complement strand
AAGGGCTGGAAACAAATTTTCCAAGCAAATGGACAAGAAAAAAAAAAGCCAGGGTAGCAATACTCATATCAGACAAAATAGACTTCAAAAGAAGAGCCATAAAGAGAGACCCAGAAGGCCACTTCATAATACTCAAGGGAAGAATCCACCAAGAAGACATAAACATTGTAAATATATATATGTACCCAACATAGGAGCACCTAAATACATCAAGAAAATCTTACAGGACTTCAAGAAAGATATTGATAGCAACACAATTATAGTAGGGGATTTTAATACTCCACTATCAAAAATGGACAGATCTTCTAAACAAAATATCAACAAAGATATTGTGGCATTGAACAATAGTCTAGATGAAATGGACTTAACTGATATATATAGAGCCCTTCATCCCAAATAAACTAAATATACATTCTTTTCAAATGCATATGGAACATTCTCAAAGATAGACCACATGATAGGACACAAAACCAGTGTCAACAAATTAAAAAAAATTGAAATCATACCAAGCATTTTTTCTGACCACAAGGGACTGAAACTAGAAACCAACCCCAAGGGGAAAAACCCAAAACAGTCAAAATCATGGAGATTGAATATCATGCTATTAAACAATGAATGGGTCAAGAATGAAATTAGTGAAGAAATCATAAAGTTTCTGGAAACAAATGAAAATGAAGTCACAATGACCCAAAACTTATGGAACACAGCAAAGGCAGTCCTGAGAGGGAAGTTCATAGTGATATAGGCCTACCTAAAAAAGATAGAAACATTTCAAACAAACAACACTATGCCTACAAGAACTTGAGGAACAACCACAATCAGAGCCCAGAGCAAGTAGAAGGAAGGAAATAACCAAGATCAGAGCAGAATTAAATGACATAGAGACTAAAAGCACAATTCTAAGGATCAATGAATCCAGGTGCTAGTTCTTTGAAAAGATACACAAAATTGACAAGCCTTTAAACAGGCTCATCAAGAAAAAAGAGAGAGGACCCAAATAAACACAATCAGAAATAAAAGAGGAGAGATTACAACTGACACCACAGAAATACAAAGGATTGTAAGAAATTACTATGAAGAACTGTGTGCCAAGAAATTTGAAAACCTAGGTTGAAATGGACAAGTTTCTAGAAAAATATAATCTTCCAAAACTCAATGAAGAAACAGAAAGCCTAAACAGACCAATAACAGCAGATGAAATTGAAGCAGTAATCAAAAACCTACTGACACACAAAAGCCCTGGACCAGATGGTTTCACAGGAGAATTCTACAAAGCATTTAAGGAAGAGCTAACCCCTATCCTTTACAAACTCTTTGAAAAAACCCGAAATGATGGAAGACTCCCAAGCTCTTTTTATGAAGGCAGCATCATTCTAATCCCCAAACCAGATAAAGACATAACAAGGAAAGAAAACTCCAGGCCCATATGGCTGATGAACATAGATGCTACAATCCTCAACATAAACAAAAGCAAAGACAAAAATCACACAATCATATCAATAGATGCAGAAAAAGCATTTGATAAGGTACAGCCCCCATTTATGATAAAAACACTCAGCAAAGTGGGAATTGAGGGAGCATTCCTCAACATAATAAAGGCCATATATGAGAGACCTACAGCCAACATCATACTCAATGGGCAAAAACTAAAATCTTTTCTACTAAGATGAGGAACAAGACAAAGTTGTTTACTTTCACCACTTCTATTCAATATAGTATTGGAAGGCTTAGCAACAGCAATTAGACAAGAAAAGAAAATAAAAGGCATCCAAATTGGAAAGGAGGAAACAAAATTATCATTATTTGCAGATGATATGATAGTGTACATAGAAAATCCTATAGACTCAGCCAAAAAGCTGCTCAACCTAATAAGTGAATTTGGCCAAACATCTGGATACAAAGTCAATATTCAGAAATCAAAGGCATTTCTGTATACCAACAATGAAAGAGTAGAAACAGAAGTCAAGAAAAAAATCCCATTCGATATAGCAAAAAGAAAATAAAATACCTAGTTATAAACCTAACTAAAGAGGTTAAAGACCTGTACACAGAAAACTACACAACACTGAAGAAAGAAATCAAAGAAGACACAAACATGGAAATATTTACCATGTTCAGGGATCGGAAGAATTAACATCATCAAAATGTCCATACTACCCAAAGCAATTTACAGATTCAATGCAATATCTATTAAAGTATCAATGGCATATTTCACAGACATAGAACGAACACTTCAAAAATTTATATGGAACCATAAACAGCTGAATAGCTGCAGCAATTTTGAGAAAGAAGAACAAAGTAGGAGGGATCACAATACCTGACACCAGACTGTTTTACAAGGCCACTGTAATCAAAACAGCCTGGTACTGGCATAAAAACAGGTACACGGATCCGTGGAATAGAACAGAGAGCTCAGAAGTAAATCCAATTATCTATGGTCAATTAATATTTGACAAAGGAGGCAGCAACATAAAATGGAGTAAAAGTAGTCTCTTCAACAAGTGGTGCCGGGGAGAACTGGACCGCTATGTGCAAAAAATGAAACTCGAACACCAACTTACACCATACACAAAAATAAATTCGAGGTGGATAAAGATATAAATATAAGCCGTGACACCATTAAAGTCCTACAGGAGAATGTAGGCAGGAAAATCTGACATTTCACGCAGCAACATTTTTACTGATATGTTCCCTAAAGCAAGGGACATAAAGGAAAGAATAAACAAATGGCATCTCATCAAAATAAAAAGCTTCTGCATGGCTAAAGAAAACAGTTTAAAATAAAAAGAGAACCAACTGTATGGGAAAACATATTTGCCAATGATACCTCAGACAAGGGTTTAATCTCCAAAATATATAAAGAACTTACATGACTCCACTCTAAGAAGACAAGCAACCCAATTAAAAAATGGGCAAAAGACTTGAACATGCACTTCTCCAAGGAGGACATACAGAGGATCCAGAGACACATGAAAAGATGCTCAATATTGCTATCTATCAGAGAGATGCAAATTAAAACCACAATGAGATACCACTTCACACCAGTCAGAATGGCTATCATGTTGGAGAGGTTGTGGAGAAAAGGGAACCGTAGTGCCTGTTGGTGGGACTGCAGCCTGGTACAACCACTATGGAAAGCAGTATGGAATTTTCTCAGAAAACTAAAAGTGGACCTACCTTTTGACCCAGCAATTCCACTGCTGGGATTATATCTTAGGAACCCTGTAACAACATTCCAAAAGAACCTATGCACCCCAATGTTCATAGCAGCACAATTTACAATAGCCAAGTATTGGAAGCAACCTAGGTGCCCATCAGTAAATGAATGGATCAAAAAACTATGGTACATTTACACAATGGAATTCTATGCAGCAGAAAGAAAGAAGGAGCTCCTACCCTTTGCAACAGCATGGATGGAACTGGAGAGAATCATGCTAAGCAAAATAAGCCAGGAGGTGAAAGACAAATACCATATGATTTCACCTTTAACAGGAACCTAATCAACAGAACAAACAAACAAGCATAATATAACCAAAGACACTGAAATTGAGAATAGGCTGACAGTCACCAGAGAGGAGAGGAGAGGGAATTTTAGGGGAAAAGAGGAAAGGTTTAGAGTAAGAA
This sequence comes from Anoura caudifer, assembly GCA_004027475.1. Classification (NCBI taxonomy): domain Eukaryota; kingdom Metazoa; phylum Chordata; class Mammalia; order Chiroptera; family Phyllostomidae; genus Anoura; species Anoura caudifer. The sequence goes on along the minus strand of PVKU01014981.1, from coordinate 16,699 downwards.
GTATAAAAGACACATGCACAAAAGCTGTGGTGGGGTGGGTGGAAATGGGAGGGAGCTGGAGAGGGCTGGGGTGGTGGGCTGGGATGGGAGTGGAAGACAGAAAACTGTACATGAACAACAATTAAAATAAAATTTAAAAAAGAAAAAATAAACTCAGAAACAAAAAGAACTGAGACAGAATCTTGGATACAGAGAATGTTTTGATGGTTGTCAGATGGGAGTTGGTGTTGGGTAATGGGTGAAGAGGTGAGGGGGTTAAGAAGTACAAATAAGTAGGTACAAAATAGCCATGGGGGTGTAAAGTACAGTATAGGAAATGGAGTAGCCAAAGAACTTATATGCATAACCCATGGACATGAACAATGGTGTGGGGATTGCCTGAGGGAGTGGAGTGTGGAGGGGGACAAAGGAGTGCAAATTGGGACAATTGTAATAGCATAGTCAATAAAACGTAATTAAAAAATACATTTTCTTCATAGGGTGGATGGAACATGCCAAAATAGGAAATAGTGTCTTCTACCATTTTATTTGGAAAGAAAGTGAAATGGATATTCTTTGTGTGTATTCTTCCTCTTGCTTCACAGCCTGCGTGGTCATCAGGGTGATAGACATTGAGTTCTGAGGCTGAACAATTGATGTGATGGTCACCAGGGAGGCCAGGAAGACAGGCAAGAGAGGACTTTTTGCTATTTTGGTTAATAGTAAAAGAAAATTCTTACTTCGAATTCTTATTATTTTCTCACTATATTTCAGCCTATATCTTTGAAAACATTTTTAAAACTTGCTTTTAATTTTAAAAATGTGTAGGCATACTGACATCTCAATAGCACTTGGCACATTGTGCTTGCAACTGGCTCTTGGTTTTCCCCTATCCCCTTGTGAACACCTTTGAAGTATGTATATGGTTTTGGTTGTGATTTCCATTGTCACTAGTGGACTTATTCAGGAACAACTGATAATGGAAAATAGAGTTAGAAGAGTGCAATGAGGAAATTCAGAGCTGAACAATTTATTGTGCCTTCCTTACACAGGGTAAGGACACCCATTAGTGACTGTGAATAGCCTAGCTGGGAGAAACCAAATTAAAAAAGAGTCATGCAAACTTTTTTCCCTAACCACTCTGTGGGATGTTGCAAAACATCCTGGCTATTGCCTCTGGGTTCTAGTGTGCATACAGGGCTGGCAAGTGACAGCATTGTGGGATTTTTGTTTTTGATTAATAAAAAGAGGACTTTTATTAGTCTGTGAAGATATTAGATTTACAACTACTATTTCTGAAGGAAGCCATACTCTGAACATCCCTTTACTCTGTGGTTGACCAAGTTTTCCCTCCATTCCTGCCTCCCTCTCATTCTGTTTTTCTATTTCTCCCTTCTTCCCTCCTTCCTTTGTTTTATTGTGTGGAGCTGACACCAGTGGTAAAGATGTGCACAGTCCTGATGGCACATGCGGAGTTGAAACAAACAGGCATCTTGGTAGATCATGAAGAACATGGTGAGGAGAGAGCCAGGATGTGAGACAGAAGGTGTGCCTGATATAAACTTAAGGGATCTGAGGTGAGATGCAAAAGTGAGTAGGAGGTTCAGAAGAGAGAGCTACAGTCTCTGGCATTTTAAATGAGTTGAGAAAGTGCTTTGTACTTAAAGAATTTGGGCGTTTTAAAAAAAATGTTTCCCATATGACTGTGACTCAGCCTGATTCGCCAGCATTCATTCATTTTGGTTTCCTACCCTGTGCAGGGGCAGTGGTTATGAGGTGATCAGAACCTCCTGTGAGTCACACCAACTCTGTTGCCCTGGACTTATCAAAACCATGACCAGAATGCTCTTTGTTACTCTTGGTTTCTATCCAGAGGAAGCTGACTCTGTTCATTTTTGTTAATATTATTTACTTTAATATTATTACCTTCACTTTATGACACAGGCAAGATTCACAACATGATAGAAATTAAAACATAGGATAATAAAAGAGGTGAAAGTATAACCTAATTTTTAACATTTCTACTTCATTCTTTCAATGAATGGGTATTGAGCAATTGCTACACAACATGGAACAGAGATGAGGGCATAGTAGAGGACAGAAAACATTCTGATTTTGTTCTTAAGCACTGGGATGGGTTCTATGTCAATGATTTTATAAGCAGGCAGTACCTGTTTAAGATACTGTGAGACTGGGATGTCCACATTACAAGGCAATTGGGACAATATTGGCAATTTTCTATAAACTTCCCATATCTTCAGTTATGAATTTGACTTACATTTATATACAAGGTTTAAGAACTCTGTTGGATACAGCCCTACTCAAATATACTGTTTGAATAGGACAGCATTTTAAAAGAGTCCTCAAATTTGATGATACAGATTAAATAGATGAGTTCTATCTTGGCAGTAAATGGGTAAACATAATGGAGGTTGCCCCATTTTTCTCACCTTGGGAAAATCCAAAGAAAAAGGCAATGGAATTCCAAAAGTTTGTCAACTGTGGATTTGTGATATCTTAAGGGTTCCAGAACTCAATGACACTAAAAGAAATAATGAAGCTTTGGAAAATAACTCATCACCTATAGAATCCACCTCATTGACATGGAAATGGACATATAACCATGGCTTGAATATCAGAGAGATGAAATTATTTATGTTGATTAGAGGGATAAAACTTTCCATTTTGTCTTCATGAGAATTTCATGTCTGTAGTTAATCAGCTTCTGGTTTACTTGTGTCTTGCTTTGATTTCTTCTATTTATTGGGGTACCATGACTTCCCTCACTTTTGGGTCTCCCTTCCTCAAACCAACAATTAAAGAGTAGACATGTTTAGGCACATGGTACAGAATGAGTGGAACTGACAGAATGTGATGGCTGGTCTTTAGAGTTTCTCCAGAAGAGCATCATGATTATAAACTAGGAAATGAAGGCTAACTGAATTACAGCAGGACTCAAAGCTGGGCATCCATCCTTCAGGAGAGACATCATGACTGTCCCTGGTTGGACAAAACCTAAGGACGGAACAGTTCCATGATGCTGTCATTCACCTGGTATCTGAAGTGCTATCTAGAGATAGATTCAAGTCATGAATGAGGCTTTAACAAGTATGCACAAAATTAGAAATCAGGCATTTCTTCTGGTGATCTGATTTTAAAAATCAACTTTAAATTTCATGGTGATTCTAATGTACATATAGATTTGCTTTCTGTTTCTTCCTCCTGGTGTATTTCCTGTGCAGGAGGGATGAGTTCCACTATCCTCATCTCAGAGCTTCCATTTGCTTCCAGGTAATTAATGCTTATTTTTGTTAAGATATAGATAGACTATTAATGCCCTGGCAAGGTGGCTCAGTCGTTTGGAGCATTGTCCCATACATCAAAATGCTGCTAAGTTGTGGGTTTGACTCCTGGTCAGGGTATGTGTGGGAGGCAACCAACTGATGTTTCTCTCTCTCTTCCTCTCAAAAATCATATCCTCTGGTGATTTTATATATATATATATATAATTATATATAAAATTATATATATATGAATAGCTGCATTAACAATGATACTTATTGAAGTATGTGAATTAGCCTGCCTGAAAATGTCACATATAGCCAATATCTATAAGTCATGGCCCCTTCTGTGTTCCACATGGTCCTGAATGTGTTCCCAAATGCATCAGCATCTTGAAATGATCAAACTGAACCTAAAATGACTTGTTCTGTGTCTTAATTAGATGGTTGCTGTATTCGGGGCCATATTTTTTCAAATAGCATGATGATTAGAGGAAAAATGAAATAGGAATAATATATGTTATTGTAGTTTTGAATAAGTCAAAGTTGGTTTTTGTAGTCATGGGTCACATTTGATGCTTTTTTTAAAAAAGACAAATCTTTAAAATTGATGAACTATTAAATTTTATTCTTAGAAAAACCCATGATTTTTTTTAACATGTCTATATAATGCCCAATAGATGATTTAGAACCTGAGCAAAATTTAAGTGAAGGAAATTTTTATTGAAACTCATTAATTTATTCAGCAATTATTGACATATTTCTGAGATTATGAAAATAGAAACAGAATTATTGAAATTTGCCTTTATATACAGTTTGAACACATATTGACTTATTTGACTTATGCCTACCCTTTGTGAAAGTATTATGAGCTTATCATCATAAGCTTTTCTTCTTGTTTCCCTTATGTAAAATATCACCTTTTTTTCAGAAGAGGTGGACTTGTATAGGTTTAAAGCAAGATACCATCACTGTACAGCAAGTACTTTAAATAATGAACTGTTGTCATTTGGAAATCTTCTTTTGGTTCTCATTCAACTGAGTGCTTAAACATTGTTCCCAAAGGAGTTTCTCCTTGGTTTGACTTTGAATTGAAAAAATGTCTCTAAAAGACATTTTTAACTTAAGGTCTTTGAGTGCTGGCCTGTGAACCAAAGGGTTGCTGGTTCGATTCTCAGTCAGGGCCCATACCTGGGTTGTAGGCCAGGTCCCCAGTAGGGGGCATGTGAGAGGCAACCACACACTGATGGTTTTCTCCCTCTCTTTTTCCTTCCCTTCCCCTCTGTCTAAAAATAAATAAAATATGTTTTTAAAGTCTCTAAAAAATAAAACACATATGAAGCCAATGTGATGTAATTTAGCATAACTTTTGGTCATGTTTTATAATGATTAGTCTATATTTTTAGTTTAAAATAGTCAAGTTTCATAATTCCTGTGCAACTGTTTTTATCTCAGCAGCACGTGATGGCTTGTCATGAGGCTATCTTATTTGGGAACCACACCCAGTGGTTCTGAGAGCTCTCAGGAAATTATGTTAAGGAGTATGTGATTAATGTATGAACAATTTATAAATATATTTGATTAGTTACTGCTCTCTAGGAAGGGGTTGTGTACTGATTAGCATGTGAGGAAAGGAAAACTACCTGATGATAGGAAAAGAGCCACCTGAAAATACTTGGAGTCCACAAGGAGCCAGAAATAGCACTTCTTCCGACCAACCAGATTAGAAAACTCAAGATTCATAGAGCATTGGGTAAATAATAATTAGCTTTAGACTAAACACAGTTCCAATCTTACCTAACATATTTTTAAAGTAACACCAAAAAGGGTCAAACTATTTTCAAGTAAACATAAGCCCAATAATATTTATAGAAATAAGAAAAATTCAGCACCCAGCAAGATTAAAATACACAATGTTTGACATCCAGTCAAAAATCACCAGATGTGTAAAGAAGGAGGAAAATATAACCCATAGTAGGAGAAAAAAAATCATTCAATTCAATCTGACCCAGAACTGACAAAGATGTGAGAATGAGCATAAAATATATATTGAAACAGTTATTATAACTATGTTCCACATTTCAAAAAAGTTTGCAGCACAGAAGTTACAAAAACATATTCAAAATTGACTTCTAGAGATGAAAAGCACAGAGTGTAAGGTGAAAAATTCATTGAATGGGATTAGTGGCTGTGTAGACATTACAAAAGAAAGATGCATGCACTCAAAATTTTAGCAGTAGAAACCATTTAAAATGGAAGGCAGAGAAAAGGGAATAAAAAATTGAATAGGTCATCACTGGACTGTGGGAAAACTTCAAGAACCTTAATATACATATGATCAGGGTCCCCAAAAGAGGGAAGTGAGAGGAGAAGACTGCAACATTTTAAATAAATTATGGCTGTAAAGTTTCAAAAAATTTAAATATGTTTATTGATGAGAGAGGGAGAAAGAGAGAGAAAGAGAGAAAGTTTCTCTTTCTCTGAAAGAGAAACTTGGATTGGTTGCCTCTCACATATACCCAACCAGGGATGGAATCAGCAACCTAAGTATGTGCCCTCACTGGGAATTGAACGTGCATGGGATGACACTCCAACCACACTGGCAAGGGCAAGTTTCAAACTTTGATAAATAAACACAGATCCAAGATGCTCAATAAAGCATTAGAAAAATGTGAAAGGAAAAAACTTAACCACGTAGCATCCTAATTATATTGCTGACAACCAGGGATATAAGAGAAAAATCTTAAAAACAGCCAGTTAAAAGAACACACATTAGGCTTCCAGCCAAGATGTAGGCATAGGTAGACACACTGTGCCTCCTCGCACAGCCAAAAGAAGGACAACAACAATTAAAAAAAAAACAACCAGAACTGAAAAATCGAACCGTATGGAAGTCGGACAACCAAGGACTTAAAGAAGACACATTCATCCAGACCAGTAGGAGGGGTGGAGACAGGCAGCCAGGTGGAGAGTACTCAAGGCAAGGCAGCAGCTGGTGGAGTGGGTGGGCCCACATTTGGGCGTAGATAAACCTGGAGGAACAACTGGAAAACAAGAGAGACCACGTAACCTGGGGTCCCAACGTGGGGAAATAAAGCCTCAAACCTCTGATTGAAAACACCTGGGGTTGAAGCGGCAATGGGAGAAACTCCCAGCCTCACAGGAGAGTTCGCTGGAGAGACCCACAGGGCCCTAGAATATACATGAGCTCATCCACCCGGGAATCAGCACCAGAAGGGCCCACTTTGCATGTGGGTAGCAGGGGAAGTGACTGAAATCCAACAGAGAGCAGAGCAAGTGCTATTGTTCCCTCTTGACCCCTTCCCCACATATAGCATCATAATGCAGTGATGTGGGTTGCCCTGCCCTGGTGAACACCTAAGCTCTGCCCCTTATTTGAAGCAGGTGTGCTGAGACAAAAAAAAAAAAAAAAAAAAAAAAAAAAAAAAAAAAAAAAAAAAAAAAAAAAAAAAAAAAAAAAAAAAAAAAAAAAAAAAAAAAAAAAAAAAAAAAAAAAAAAAAAAAAAAAAAAAAAAAAAAAAAGCCCAAACAGAAGAACAGATCAAAGCCCCATAACAAACACAACTAAGCAACAAAGAGATAGCCAACCTATCAGATTCACAGTTCAAAGCACCGGTTATAAGGATGCTTACAGAATTGGTTGAATTTGGTCACAAATTAGACAAAAAAATGAAGGCTACAATAAGTGAAATGAAGGAAAATGCACAGGGAACCAATAGTGATGGGAAGGAAATGGGCTCAAATCAATGGAGTGGACCAGAAGGAAGAAACAAACAACCAAACAGAAAAGAAGGAAGAAACAAGAATTCAAAAAAATGAGGAGAGGCTTAGGAACCTCCAGGACATCTTTAAACGTCCCAACATCCAAATTATAGGGGTACCAGAAGTGGAAGAGGAAGAGCAACAAGTGGAAAACTTATTTGAAGAAATAATAAAGGGGAACTTCCCCATTCTGGCTACGGAAATAGACTTTCAGGAAGTCCAGGAAGCTCAGAGAGTCCCAAAGAAGTTGGACCCAAGGAGGAACACACCAAGGCACATCATCATTACATTAGCCAAAATGGAAAATAAGGAGAGAATTCTAGAAGCAGCGAGAGAAAAGGAAACTGATACCTACAAAGGAGTTCCCATAAGATTATCAGGTGATTTCTCAAAAGAATCCTTACAGGCAGGAAGGGGCTGGACAGAAGTATTCTAAGCCGTGAAAGGCAAGGACCTACATCCAAGATTGCTCTATCCAGCAAAGCTTTCATTTAGAATGGAAGGGCAGATAAAGTGCTTCTCAGAGAAGGTCAAGTTAAAAGAGTTCATCATCACCAAGCCCTTATTATATGAAATGTTAAAGGGACTTACCTAAGAAAAAGAAGATAAAAAATATGAACAGTAAAATGACAGCAAACTCACAGTTACTAACAACCACACCTAAAACAAGAATAAAAGCAAACTAAGCAAGCAGCTAGAACAGGAACAGAACCACAGAAATGGAGATCACATGGAGGCTTAGCAACAGGGGAGTGGGAAGAGGAGAGAGGGGGAAAAGGTACAGAGAAGAAGTAGCATAAATGGTAGGTAGAAAATAGAGAGGGGGAGGTTAAGAATAGTATAGGAAATGTAGAAGCCAAAGAACTTATACATATGGCCATGGACATGAACTAAAGGGGGGGAATGTGGGTGGGAAGGGATGTGCAGGGTGGAGGGGAATGAAAGGGGGGGAATGGGACAACTGTAACAGCATAATCAATAAAATATATTTTAAAAAATTTAAAAAAGAACACATTAATACAGAATTAAGGATAACAGTGGATTTCTTGTCAGAAATAATATAAATAAGGAGACAGTGAAATATCTTTAAAGGGTAGTATAATATTTGTGCAAATATGCAAAATTAATATGAATCCTGAAACACACACAGCCGAAAAATTTTGAATTCAAATAATATAAATACCTGACCTCATTTCTGTTTTTCTGTTTAAATTATACATTAGAAAATGGTTTATTGAATAAAAAAATTTTTAAAACTTTTACCCAAAGATGTTCATCATTGTTTTATTGAAATGACAACAATAAATGACAACAACAAATAAAATTACACAGCCATAAAGTAATTATTTAATTAGTGGTTGTATATAAGATAAAAATACACAGTATACAAAAACTAATTGTATTTCTGACTATTTTTAATGGATAATCAGTAACATTTAATAAAAGTAAAAAATATTAAGGATAAATATGACAAAAGATGTCAAAGATCAACACTTTGTAGACTATATAGCATGGCTGAGATAAATTGAAGAAGACCTAAATAAATGGTGGGATGTACCATGTTTATGTATTGTGAAGGTACAAATTTTGTGCATATTGATCTATTGATCCAAGGCAATCCCAATCAAAATCTTGCCAGCTTTAATTTTTTTAGAAATTATCTCACTAATTCTAAAATTCATATGGAAATGCAGAGGATCTTGAATAGCCAAAAGAATTCCTCAAAGGAATAAAAGTGGATAACTGATACTATTTGAGTTCAAGACTTACAGAACTACAGTAATTAAGACTGGAATCAGCATAAAGATAGGCAAATAGATCAGTGAAACAGAATATGGAGCCATAAATAGATCCATACATAAGTAGATACCTAATTAAAAATTATTTTTATTATTCTCTATGTTGTCTTAAAAGGCAATACCTAGAGAGAGATTGCAGTTTAGCAACAGAATCACTGAAGAAGAAGTGTGACATGCTAACTTTATTATTTTTATCTCTATACTTTTTTACAAAATAGAATTTATTTTTTAAAATCCATTTTTGGTTAACAGCAAAGTTGAAGTGAGGGTTCAGGGATTTCCCATATTCACCCATTACATAGATGCGCAGCTTCCCCATTATCAACATCCCGTATCAGAGTTGTGTATGTGTTACAACCAATGAACTTACATTGATATAATTACCTAAAGTCCATAATTTACATTGTGGTTCACTTGGTGCTGTGCATTTTATGGATTTGGACAAATGTATAATGACTTGTACCCATTATTATATCACACAAAGTAGTTTTCCTGCCTTAAAAATCCCCTGTGCTCTGATAATTTATTCCTTCCTTCCCGCAAAACTCTGGCAACACTGATCTTTTTTTTTAAATCGTCACCTAAGGACATTGTTTTCATTGCTTTTTGGAGAGAGAGGAATGGAGAGAAGACAGGAGAGAGAGAAACATCAATGTGAGAGAGAAACATCAATTGGCTGTCTCCCATATGTGCCTGGACCAGGGATTGTATGGGTCCAGACCAGGGATTGAACCTGCACCCTGGGCATGTGCACTGACCAGGAATTAAACCCACAACTTTTCAGCTATGGAACAATGCTCCAACCAAGTGAACCATACTAGCCAGGGCAATGCTGATCTTTTACTGTCTCTGTGGTGTTGTCTTTTTCAGAATATCATATACTTGGAATCAATATAGTAGGTAGCCTTTTCAGATTGGTTTCTTTCATTTAGTAATATGCATTTTAGTTTCCTCTATGTCTTTTCATGGCTCGATAGCTCATTTGTTTTTAGTGCTGAATAATATTTCGCAGTCTGGATGCCAGTTTATTTACCATCATATACTGAGGGACATCTTGGCTGCTTCCAAGTTTTGACAATTATGAATAAAGCTGCTGTAAGCATGTGTGTGCAGGTTTTTGTGTGAACACAAGTTCTCAGCTCCTTTGGGCAAATACCAAGGAGTGTGATTAATGGATCATATAGTAACAGTATGTTTAGTTTTCTAAGAAACTGTCAAACTATCTTCCTAGGTGGTGGCACATTTTGCGTTTCCATCAATGATGAGTGAGAATTCCTGTTGCTCCATATATCCACCAACATGGACAACTAATTTTTTCACAAAGGTGCAAAGGGTATTCATTGTAGAAATTATGACTTTTCAAAAAATGGTATGGATCAATTTGATATCCATATGCAAAAAATTCAATCCATACCTTGTACCATATATAGAAATTTACTCAAAACCCAAAACTATAAAACTTTTAGATTTAGACATAAGATAAGACATCTGTGATCCTGGGTACAGGATCCTGGGTACAGATTTCTGATACAACACAGAGTACAATCTCTTTTAAAGATACCATTAAGAGAATGAAAAGTAAAGCCAGTAGCTTGCAGAATGTATTTGTAAATTATGCCCAGAATTACATGTTCAGGGACATATAGCTAATATGTAGAAAGAACTCTCAAATCTCAAAAAAAATGGGCAAAATATTGAACAGGAACTTCACCAAAGAATATATGAGTGTCAAATAAATACATAAAAAGATACTCAACATCATTGCTCATTAGGGAAATGCAAAAGAAAATCACAGTGAGGTATCATTACACACTTGCTAAAATTAAAAAACTGCCTTTCATAGTGTTGGTGAGGTTTTGGAGGAACTAGAACTCATACACAGATGTTCAGGCATGCAGAATTGTGCAACCTCTTGGAAAATGGCAATTTCTTAAAACATATGTCTTAACGTGTGTCTTCTATATGATTCAGCCATTCCATTTCTGTGTATGCATCCAATAGGAATAGAGGCATATGTTTATACAAAGACATATGTAGCATTCATACAAAGACATATGTAAACTTTTAAAATAATAGTCAAAGACTGGAAAAACCCAAATGTGTACTACAGGTGAATGAATAAAGTACGGTACAGTGGCATACTGTTCAACAATAAAAACGAATTATTGAAACATGCTGCAGCAATGATGAGTATTAAAATAATTCTGCTGAATGAAATAAGTTAGATAAAAAAGTACATGCTGTATGATTCCATTTAAACAGAACTCTAAAAGATTAACTGTAATAAAGAGTTATAGGAAGTAGATCAGTGATAGGACAGGCAGGGTGGGAAGAATTACCAAAGGAGCCTGAGGGGACTTTAGGTGAATGAGTATGTTAATGATCTTGATTTACTGGGTGTATAAATATGTCAAACTTATCAAATTATACATTTTTGTGCAGTTTATTGTGTACCAGTCATACCACAATAAAAGTTTTAAAAACTATTATATGAAATGATTACAAACAATACTGACCTCCCAGAGCTTCCAGGTACATAAAATGAAATAATGAATGCTGGTGGAATCCTGGCATGTTAGGGAGTCCAAATGTAAGTCAGCTCCCTGGACTTATATTCTTCCATCTGCAAAGAGCTCTTCAAATTTGCCAAATATTTTAGAGAAAGGTAGATGCATTAGAATATTCATCCTTGACTACCATTTCTAAAACTCAGCTCTTTAGACAGGAGTCATTGGCCAGAGAAGCAGAACAATCAGGAGACAGGAGAGCATTTCTTGACAGGTGTTAGCTGAATCCTCCACCCTAAAGTTTGTGTGGGGACAGCACACTTCATAGGAGAATATTGCTTGATTACAACATACAACACAGGAGCTGTGGAAGCAAAATAAAAAACAAAATCAAGGAAATTGAGACATATGTAATGTCATATAGAATACCATTTTTGGCATGCTTGTAATGATTAGTTCTATATTTTTATTGGGTTGACCAAAAAGTCCATCTAGTCTTTTCCATACAATAAAAGACACATTTTTCATTCTCACCAATTACTATTGATTTGGATATTTTCAGTATGTTGGCTATCTCTGACATGGTAGAATGTTGATTGTTCTCAATAAATATCTCAATTTGATTGCCATCAACTTCAACTGGTCCATCCAAACAAAGAGCTTCATCCAGCAAGAAATCTCTAGCATGAAACTTTGCAAACTACTTTGGATATGTTCTATCAGTCACAGCACCTTCTCCATCCACTGCACAAATCTTTATTTTTTATTCTTTGCATTTCAGTTGCATTTTTACCTTTACCTTTCTTGAAATAATAACACATAATATGCTGAAAATATTGTGTATTTTCTTCCATATTCAATATTAAAATGGATACACAAAAATTCACCAATTTTGATAAGTTTTTAAAAAAGATTTTATTTAATTACTTTTTAGAGAGGGCGAGGGAGGAAGAAAGAGAGGAAGAGAAACATCAACATGTGGTTGCTTCTCATGTGCACCCTGCTGGGAATTTGGCCCGAAATCCAGACATGTGCCGTGACTGGGAATCAAACCTGTGACCCTTTGAGTCACAGGCCAGCACTCAACCACTGAGCCACACCAGCCAGGAGTGATAAGTTGTTTTTTTTTTAAAGCATGCTGATATGATAGCATTACAATCTAACAAAATAATTTTGAATGAAATTAAAAACAACTAAATGCTACTAGAGCCATCTTATGGAAAAAAACATGAAAATTTTGGCCAACACAATAGTTCTTAATAGGAGTTAAATTTCAGAATTCCTGTTTAGCTGTTTTTATCTCAGAAACACATGACAATTTGACATGAGGAGCCATACCTGCTCATTCTTAGCACAGTTTGGAAGCTATGTTTAGGGCTATGTTACAAATGTATGAAAAAATTATAAGCCCATTGGATTCATTACCGCTCCCTAGAAAGAGCTGAATGTTTGCAACAAGTGCCAGAATTTAGGCTATGCTGTGAAGTTCATGAGAGATTAGTGGAAAAACTAATGCAATGTGTAATCCAGTGATGAAATTACCCATTCTTGGGACTGTAGAATTATTTATATATATATATATAATATAATTGCATTATATATAATATATAATATATATTTATTGTTGTTTAAGTACAGTTTTTTCCATTTCTACCCTCACTCCCCCAGCCCACTCATCCACACCTCCCACCCTTGATTCTATCCACTTTGGCTTTCTCCATGTGTCCTTTATACATGTTCCTTGATGACTCTTCCCCTATTTTTCCCCATTATCCCCCCCCCCCCCGCCTTTGGTTACTGTTTGTTCTTTATTTCAATGTCTCTGGTAATATTTTGCTTACTTGTTTGTTTTGTTGATTTTATATTTAATACATGACATGTAGTTCAAGTCTGTAGGATTATGAATTAATGGTCTGAAAACAAATTGTATATAAAAGAAAGGAGGTCCAATAAAAGCCTTCTTTTTGTTTTCTTCAAACAGAATAGAACTTTTCATTTGGAAGGCAGGAAATAAACCAGTGATGATTTGTATCAATAGAAACTAGGTCATTTTGTGCCTTGAAGTATAAAGTATTGTCCCCATGTTACATGGGAACAGTATTGCTTAAATATTTAAAAAGAGTAGACATTGAAATATTAATCATTTATAATGGTGTTAATTCACATTGGGCAATAGTAATTTATAAATGATATATTTATTTTCAATTTCTCATGGGATCAAAAATGAATGAGGCTAATCAATATTTTAAGCATAGTAAAAGTAAACTCTAGTGTCACTTTCCAATATTTATTTATGTATATTGAATTTATTGGGGCAACATTGATTCACAAACTGTATAGATTTCAAGTATACGACTCAACAAAACCCATCTGCACACTGCATCATGCACCCATCACCCAAAGGAAAGTCCTTTTCCATCTGTCTCATTTTACCCATCTTTGCCCACCTCCACCTACCTCCATCCCACCTTTCTCTCTGGATATCACCACTCTGTTGTCTTTGTCTATGTAATATGTATTATATATATAAGGTCTGTCCAGAAAATGTCCAACCACTGTTAATATGGGAGAATGGTTTGTATGACATTGATGTAACCTGGTAGCCAAGGCGAGTGGACTGGAGTGTGCACACATGAACAATGGTGACTGCACTGTACTAGTCAGTGGGGGTGGTAAACGCTGTTGAGTGAGCATATGTGCTGTGTGGCCATTGCATTCAAAGTGACTGAGTGAGGAGAGCAATGAATCTCCATCCAATTTTGCATTAAGCTTGAACATTCCTCTGTGGAAAATATTTGGATGATTCAGAAGGCTGTAGTGATGGGCAACGGGTGATTTGTGCTTCAATATGAAAATGCACCTGTTCATGCATCATGTCTCATGTAGACCTTTTTGATAAAACATCAAATCATCCAGGTGACTCAGGCCTGCTACAGCCCACATTTGGCACCCTATGACTTCTGGCTTTTTTCTGAATGGGAAGAGATTTCATATAGTTGATGAGATTCAGGAAAACATGACTGGGAAGCTGATGGCAATTGGGAGAACTGTATGAGATCCTAAGGTGCCTAGTTGAAAGGGACTGAGGTGTTGTTGGTCTCTACAGAATGTTTCTTGTGTATCTTCTTCAATAAATGTCTCTATTTTTCATACTATATGGCTGGATACCTTTTAGACAGACCTCGATTTTACATATATGTTATTTTTTTGCTTAATCCCTCCACTTTCTTTCATCCAGCTTCCCAATCCCCCTCCCCTCTGACAGCTGGCAGTCTGTTCCAAGTTCAGAAGATACACAAACCTGTACTTTCCAGCCCTCCATAATGCAATTTTAAAAAGCCAAGGATGTGTTTCTACTTTATTGCTATATAATGTTGCTTGAATTGCTGCCATGTTGTTCATCCAATAACTTGTCTATTTGGAATTAACAAAAATGGGTTGACACCCATTGGGAAGTAGGAAGGACATACAAGGAGGGGTCTTTTGGTGCTTGCCAAGCCCAGTGGGACCAAGGAGCTCTGTATTTGACTAAGCCAGCACCAGGGAGGCAGGAGGAGGAGATCACCAGGGCAACTACTGGGCCCTTCTTTCTGCTTTCCTACATCTGCTTCAACTATATGCCAGACCTTCTTTAGGGAGTTTCTGGAGAGCTTGGGAAGATGATCTCTCTCTGTTTTTCTCTCCTTACTAGGTGGAAAAAAAATTCTGATTTGCCTTGTCTTGGTACCAATCTGTGATATTTTAGTTTTCCACCATGCATGATAAACATCTTTCCTGACCTTATTGTTTATATATCCACCTCCCTGTTGGATGGCTCTATCTGAATGTCTCCTTGGTTCCTCAAGCTCAGTACATTCAAATGGAATTATCACTTCACACCTTAATCCTGATCTGTTTTCTGTGAGCACTATCTCAAAGATGATACTACCACCATTACAGGTACCCAAGAGGAAACTTGGGTGTCCTTGTCCCCATCTTAACACTAAAACTCACAATCACCAAATCCTGCTGATTTATCTACCAATCAATTTTCTATTTTTTTCCAGAAATGGTTTTTGTTGTATTTTTTCCCATTAAAATTTAATCCCCTCTTACAACCCTCCCTCACTTGTGATCAAAAACACTGTTGTCCATGTCCATGAGTCCTTTTTCCTTTTTGATCAATTTCTCCACCCCCTAACCTTACCCCCTTAGCTGTTATCCTGTTCTCTATCTATAAGCCTGGCTCTATTTTGCTTGTTAGTTCAATATGTTTGTTAGATTCCACATATGAGTGAAATTATATAGTATTTGTCTTTCTCTGACTAGCTTATTTCACTTAGCATAGTGTTCTGTGGGTCTATCCATACTGTTGCAAGGGCAAAACTTTTTTCTTTTTTATAGCTGAGTAATATTCCATTGTGTAAATGCCCCACAGCTGTTTTATCCACTCATCTATTAATGAACCCTTGGACTGCTTCCATATCTCGGCAATTATAAATAACAGTACAATGAACATAGGAGTGCTTATGTTCTTTGAATTAGTGTTTTGGGTTCCTTTGGCTATATTCCTAGAAGTGGGATTGCTGGTCAAAAGGTAAATCCATTTTTAATTTTTTTAGTTATCTCCATACTACTTTCCATAGTGGTTGCACAAATCTGCATTTTCAAAAGTAGTGCAAAAGAGTTCCCTTTTCTATACATCCTCATCAGCACTTGTTTGTTGACTTATTAATGACAGCCATTCTGACAGTTGTGAGACAATATCTTATTATGGTTTTAATTTGCATTACTCTGATGATTAGTGACATTTGTGTGTAACATCTTTTCTTTTTTTAAATTTTAATTGTTGTTCTTGTACAGTTTTCTGCCTTTTGCTCCCATTCCAGCCCACCGCCCCAGCCCTCCCCACCCCCTCCCATTTCCACCCCCGCTAGTTTTTGTCCATGTGACCTTTATACTTGTTGCTCCAAACCCTTCCCCTTTCCCCCTGCAATTCCCTTCCCCTCTCCCCTCTGGTGACTATCAACCCCTTCTCAATTTCAGTGTCTTTGGTTATACTGTGCTTTTTTTTGTTTTTTTTTTAACAGGTTCCTGTTAAAGGTGAGATCATATGGTATTTGTCCTTCACTCGCTGGCTTAATTCACTTAGCATAATGCTCTCCAGTTCCATGCATGCTGTTGCAAAGGGTAAGTGCTCCTTTCTCTCTGCTGTGTAGTATTCCATTGTGTAAATGTACCATAGTTTTTTGATCCATTCATTTACCGATGGGCACCTAGGTTGCTTCCAACACTTGGCTATTGTAAATTGTGCTGCTATGAACATTGGGGTGCATAGATTCTTTTGGATTGGTGTTTCAGGGTTCTTAGG
>PVKU01014980.1:0-20327 GCA_004027475.1 Anoura caudifer | reverse complement strand
GGTCTCTTTTGAGAAATCAGCTGACAGTCTGATGGGAACTCCTTTGTAGGTGACTCTGCCCTTATCCCTTGCTGCTTCTAGAATTCTCTCCTTCATTTTAATCTTGGCTAATGTAATTCTGATGTGCCTTGGTGTGTTCCTCCTTGGGTCCACCTTCTTTGGGACTCTCTGAGCTTCCTGGACTTCCTGGAAGTCTATTTCCTTTACCAGATTGGGGAAGTTCTCCTTTATTATTTGTTCAAATAACTTTTTTACTTGTTGCTCTTCTTCTTCCCCTTCTGGTACCCGTATAATTCAGATGTTGGGACTTTTAAGATGTCCTGGAGGTTCCTAAGGCTCTCCTCATTTTTTTGAATTCTTATTTCTTCATTCTTTTCTGTTTGGTTGTTTCTTTCTTCCTTCTGGTCCACTCCATTGATTTGGGTCCCATCACTATTGGTTCCCTGTGCATTTTCCTTCATTTCCCTTATTGTAGCCTGCATTTGTTCATATAATTTGTGACCAAAATCAACCAATTCTGTGAGCATCCTGATCACCAGGGCTTTGAACTGTGCATCTGATAGGTTGGCTATCTCTTGGTCGCTTAGGTGAATTGGCTCTGGGGCTTTGATCTGTTCTCCTATTTGAGCCTTTTTTTTTTTTTTTTTGGTCTGGTTACAGCTGTTACATAGTGAGGGGTGGAGCCTTAGGTGTTCCCCAGGGCAGGGCAGCCCAGTTGCTGGGTAGTAACACTATGTGGGGGCAGGGTCTGAGAGAGAATAATGGTGCTTGCTCTGCTCTCTCTCGGATTCCAGTCTCTTCCACCGCTTCCCCTTCGCCTAGATTATCTGCGTATAAATGTGGGACCACCTGGTCAGCCAGCCGCCTTGTGCGGCCTCACTGGGTCTGCACAGTTGCAACCCCGTCCCTGGGGTCCGCTAGATGCCGCCTGTGCGCCTGGGATCTGCCAGCCACTGCTGCCTGTGTGCTCCACTTTTTCCTGCCGCGACTCTGCCCCTCTTACTGGTCTGGATGAATGATTGCTGGACTTCCGTACAGTACAACTTTCTATCAGTTCTGATTGTTTTCTTGTTTCTAAATCTTTGTTGCCCTTAATTTTGGCTGTGAGAGGAAGCACAGTGTGTCCACCTATGCCTCCATCTTGGCCGGAAGTCTGATCTAAAATGCCATATTTTTAAGCAGAACTGAACTTTTATCATTATGAAGTGAACTATTCCCTCATTATTTTGTTACAGTCCATTATAACAATATACCACTTTTAAATAAACCATTAAAATATGACAGCTTTATGTTTTAAGTAGAGGATTTAGTAAATTTACATTTAAAAAAATTGTTTTACCCTCACCTGAACGTATTTTTTTCATTGCTTTAAAAGCAAGAGGAAGGGAGAGATAGAAACATCAATATGCGAGAGAAACATCCACTGGTTGTCTCCTGTACCACCCAGACCAGGGACCGTAGCAGCCTGACCCAGAGATTGTACCCACAAGCTAAGTTTGTGCCCTAGCCAGGAATCAAACCTGCAACCCTTTGGTCAATGCTCCAACCCACTGAGCAACACTGTCCAGGGCAGTAAATTTACATTTGATATGAATGCTGATATATCTGACTTTAAGTCTATAATCTTATACTGTGCTATTTCCCTACTGCCTTGGGATCTTTTTATCTTTCTTATCTCTTTTTGATTTTAAAATTATTCCATTTTTCCTTTGTACTATTACAGAATACACCATTTCTATTTCTTAGTACTAACCTTTAAAAAAGTAACATGCAGGGTTCACCAAGTTAAACAAAACTTTACCCTTCTATACTAATTCCATTACCCCTTTAATTTATTGTTTTCATGTATTTAATCTTATCCTTTTCTCCAGCTCCCTCCCACTGCCAACATTATTATGAGTTTTTTTCCATTTGTTTGGAGTTGCCCAAATAAAAGTATTTACCACCTTCTTTATTACTCTTGCTTGTACTCTTCCCATTTGGCATTACTTTCCTTTCAGGAACATCCTTGAGAATTTCCTTTAATGAAAAACTGTCTTCTTTTTTTTGGGGGGTGGGGGGGGTCTTAAAAGTTACCTTCATTTTACCTTCAGTCTTGATTTTTCTCCTTTGGTTGCTGTATCAATCACTATACTGTTTACATGTTGTATAAATATCTGTTTATATAATCTATTGTATAAAATTTTCAGTCATTATCTCATCATATACTGATTCAGTCCCATAATCTCTCTCCTTTCTGAGAACTCCAATTAGACATACTTCTCAGTCTGCTCCCCCTGATTCTTAATAGATCTTTTCTTTAAAATTTTATTTACTTTATTTTTAGAGAGGGGAAGGGAGGAAGAAAAAGAGGAAGAGAAACATCAATGTGTGGTTGACTCTCAAGCATCCCCTGCAGTGGACCTGGCCCAAAACCCAGGCATGTGCCCTGACTGGGAATCGAGCCAGCAACCCTTTGGTTCACAGGCCAGCACTCAATCCACTAAGCCACACCAGCCAGGGCTGATTCTTAATAGGTCTTATAAATCATTCGCCTATTTGATTCTCTAAAATTATATCTATTTTTTTTTCTGCTCTATCTTCCATTTCATTTATTCTCTTCAATCTATTGGGTTTGTAAATACAATTACTAAGATGCTCACGTCTATAAGTTAGTTGTACCCTTTTTCAAACTTGCTGGGTCATTTGGTAGTTTCTTTCCCTTGTAGGTATTTTCAAGCTTGTCTATTACTTTAAAAATAGTAAAAAGTGTTGTTTAAAATTGGTGTCAACCACCCAACTCTCATGTTCTCACAGATCTATTTCTACTAGTCCTCATTCACAGAGCTCCACCTTTTTTGTGTTTAGTTATTCCTAACTAGGGACTGCTCATTTTCCCTTATAAATTATACCTGGGGATTCACCTAGAATAAAGGTGCAGCCCTTCAAAGATCTGTTTGCTTGTGGACTGGCTCAGGAATGCTATCTGTCCAGGTCAATTCTAAAATCAAGAATTCAAAAAGCAGCTTGAGAATTTCTCACCACTTTCCACTCATGGGATCTTCATGAGGCGCAACCTGTGAGTTCAACTTTGCAGCAAGCAAACAGGCCTTCTTCTGACTCGCCTTTACCCTGACAGTGTGGGAGTTCCAGCTCTAAGGGAGGGTCTTCCACCATATTGTGCCAAAGATCCCATCAAAACTCAAGAATTTGCCCAGTTTGCCAAATGCCTTCAGGGTTGGGCTTACCGTCCAGGACTACTCCTTTCACTGAGATTTTGGCCTTCTCACTATCTTCCTCAATATTTTCCAAGCTAGTCAATGCTTTCAGATGATGTGTGAACTGTTAAGTAGCACTTGCCCCGCCCCACTCCAATTAGACCACTATCACTAGCAACACAGTGCCCCTTCTTTCTTTAAGCCATTGACATTTGGCATGGGTGTTACTAGCTGTCCTAGTCAAAGCAAATCCTAGCCAACCAACCTCTTAAAAGAAAAAGGAGACCATCCCTGCTACATGATAGGACTGACTGTGCTAGGGAGCCTCCCAAAGCCAAACCTGGCTATATAACAATCCAGGAGGAAGGGAGCTTGTAGTGTCCTTACACCACCAACCCTGGGCTTCCAACAAGAATTCCAGGAGGGTGGGTGGATTTTCAGGTTAGAAATGTGTGGGTCAGGGTTGAATGACCTCTGGTACTCAACTGCTGGCTCCTTTGTTTTTAAGAAATCCACTTAATATCCCAACACTCATTACATTAACCTGGGTGGGGAGTGGCATCTGAGGAAGAACTCAAATCTCCAGATCAGAGCACTGCTGAGCTTCTCCTTCATTCACTTAACCAAAGCAAGGAGCTGCCTTTCTGCTCAGAATTGTGATTAAGACACAGCATTTTTTCTCTAGGCAATAAAATCCAACCCTCTTTCACAACACCTTTGCAAAGGCCCATCTTTGATTAAAGAATCCTGCAGCCAAATCTTCCCATCTCTCTGACAAAGAGAACTGACGAATGAGAGTTATTTCTTCTATTAACAACAATGGTAACTCTACTTCATTCTGACTCCTTTTTAAAGTCAGCTATTGCATAATATATTCCAACCTCTCCTATACTGTTGGTGAGAGTATATATTAGTACCAGCACTTTGGGAGAAAGTCTGGCACTCTCTTCTAAAGCTGAGCATATTTCTCCTTTTGATCCCAAGATCCCACTCCTAGGAAAAGACCCAACGGAAATGCAGACAAGCAGTCACCAAAGTTAGGGGCAAGACTCTGTATTTATAATATAATGAAATTTATATACAATATAAGCCCCAAATTAGAAACAATCCAAGTATTCATCCATAGTGAAATGGATAAATTGTGATTTGTTCGCTTGACGGAATACTATACAACAAAAATGAGTTGACTTGACAGCATGGATGAACCTCACACATAACCAATGAAAGAGCCAAAAAAGCATATGCCATAGGATTTCATTTCATTTACATCCAGTTTAAAGATAGGCTAAATGAATCTGTGTGCTATAGAGAAATCAGGAGAGTAGGTACCCTGGGGGGTGGACAGCAACTAGAGGGGGCACAAGATTAGCTGTGGCAAGGACTGGCATGGGGCATGATAATCTATTTCTTAATCTGCTGGTTAAACAAGGGTGTTAAGCTTGTGAAAGTTTATATTGATCTACAGACTTATGACTACAGTTTTCTGTATATGTATTTTACTTTAATAAAGAGAAAAAAGTATATACATGCCAACTTTGGTAGGAAAATGATCATGTGGATCTGAAGGAGGAGGATCTTTAGTGACTGGAGAATCTGTTGAAGCACTTTCACTCCTGCCACCTCCCAGACCTCACCTGTGCACAGAAGCATACATGATGTTAGCTGGAACAAAGGTCAAGGTGGACAGCCACCTCCTGCTTTAACCATCCCAAGACCTTCACTGTCCATGGCCAAGCCCCATTGTGCCATCCTCCTCACTTAACTTTTAAAAATCAAACTGTTCAGAGTAAGGCTCAGGACCTTCCAACTTAAGAGGGAAACAACATAACACAGAAAAAAGTGGCTGGGCTTCAGAGCTATGTATGGCTGAAGCTGACCTTTTAAATGCACATCACTAATAAGACTTTTCATTCTGGGTGTCATAATTCATCTGTTTTTCAGCGGTGACTTCCTCCTCTCCTCCATCATTGTGATCACTACTAAATTCTGAAAACTAAGATTCTTCCTAATTACCACAAGTATCTAGACCTCACATAGAAATGAAAGTGCATTCAACAGAAATAATGCTAGCTATATCTAATTCCTATTCAGGATGAGTCTTACTTGAAAAGAAAGTCGTTTCTGATGTAGCTGAGTTGTGCATTTTAATGACTGAATGAGAAGTTCCAGAAAAACATACCAGTTGGGCTTAGGGCCAGAACAAGAGTGTTCCACATAAAATGAGTAGTTCTGATCCTCTGGTCAGAAACAGCTAAGAATCTAGAACACACTTTTTATTTCTCTGCCTGAAAACAAAAGTAGAAAGAGAGGAGGAGAAATGAAGGATGGGAAATAGGTCTAGGAAGGCCTCTTACCAACCAGACCATCTGCCTCAGCAATTTTCCTCTACCTCCCTGGCCTCCTCTGGCAAGTCCTCCCAGAAGAAAGAAAACCACCACATGGGGAGGCAGGAGGTTAATCTTATCAACACCTCTTACTCTTTGGTATGACAAAAGAAGAGAGAATGAAATCCCAGCTACAAGGAAAGAATCTTCCCTCCTACTGCTAAGAAACACTCATGCCAGAAAGCACAAAACCCACCTCTTTTCAGAGCAAACCCACTCATTGTTCAAACCAAAAATTACCTTTCATTTACTGGTGAGTTTGTCATCACTGATATGCTGTTACTCTGCAACCCCACCTAACGCTCACCAGCTACACAGGAAATAAAGATGCAAGCTGCCAATTCTCGGGAAATTGGTGTGAGCACCTGGGAAGGGCTCGGGTCTGGTTGAGGGATCCTAGCATAAATGATGGACTTGGGAAGTCAACACAACCAGCATGGAGGTCTGGGGTGCCAGAGATAAAGGAAAACACCCAGACTCCCCCTAAGGGTCATTTCAAATCCTCTGGCCTCTGCTGGCAGAGCAAGACCAGCCACATTTGACAGCGCCCCTCCACAGGTATAACTGTCAATTTCCCAACTGTAGCCGGGCTGGAGGGAATCCAAATAACACCTGAATTTGGAGTATATTTATATTTGGTGCTCCAATAATCCATACAGTCAAAGCTAAATAATAATATACTCATAGAACACAAGCACTAGATAGTCATCTCTACATTATTAGCTCAGTAAAGATGGGCACCTACTGTGTTCCAGGCATTAGGGATACCTAGAAAAAACAAAATGGATACATCCCTCTACTGGTAAAGTTTATGCTCTTGAGGGAGAGATGACAAAATAAGTCACATATGCAGCATGTCAGGTGGTAATAATGAAAAGAAAACCATGCAGAGAGGTGGGGCAGGGAGCCAGAGTAGGAGTAGGGGATTGTTGGGGACTGTCACTTCACAGACAGGAAGAAGGTTGGGAGAGCAAGCCATGTGGCCATCTGGGGAAAAGCTCCCCATTGAAAGCAATTAGTGTATGTGCAAAGGCCTGAGGCAGAGTGAAGCAAAAGCATGCTTGAGAAACAAAGAGAAGGCAGTGTGAATGGAACAGAGGACAAGGAGATGGTAGGAGTAAGGCCAGAGTGAAAGTATGACCTTTGGAGGCTACTGTGGAGACTGTGGCCAAGTAGAATCTTGAACAGAAAAGTGATATGATTTGCTCTTGGAATAAACTAGAAGGTAGGGGGTGAGGGCAGAAGCAAGGAGACCATTTCAAGGTTAATGAAATAACCCAGGCAAAACAATGTTTATCAAATTAAAAAAAAATAACCCAGGCAACATAAGAGGGATTTGGATCAGAGCGGTACCAGTGAAAGTGGTGAGAATGGCTGGATTCTGGCTCTGATTTGAAGGCAGAGTTGACAAGATTTGCTACTGTACAGGATACAATAATGAGAAAAC
This sequence comes from Anoura caudifer, assembly GCA_004027475.1. NCBI lineage: Eukaryota > Metazoa > Chordata > Mammalia > Chiroptera > Phyllostomidae > Anoura > Anoura caudifer. The sequence goes on along the minus strand of PVKU01014980.1, from coordinate 13,299 downwards.
AAGGAGTTGAAGATAAATCAAGGTTTGTGGCCTGAAAGATGAAGCCATCTGGCCCAGTTTCATTTTACACCAGGAGGAAACTGAAGCCCAAGAAGGAGACAAGTCATGTCCAAGGTTGCACCACCTAGTTCTGGAACTGGAACCCCCAACAAGTGCTTCTCCCAGTGTCCCACACTGCAGCTCAGCAGGAGACAATGGTGCCCTCCAGCCCCGCTCTGCTCTCCGATGCTGGAGAAGACAGTGTCCCCTCAGAGACGGCCAATCCCCACACACGTCATGTAAATCAGAATAGGATGCTGGTGAAAGAAAGCATGGGCCCTGATCAGAGAAGGGCCTACAGTCACCATTCAAGAAGACAGACCTGGTGTGACCAGAAATTCCCATTTTTCCCAAAAGAACCCCAAAATCTAGATTTTATGAAAAAAGTTATCCATTTTTAAAAGGTGGTTTAATTGTCCAGTGACATGAGGTTGGCCAAGCAAATCTCAAGTGCACACCAAGTTCTATATGGTGTCCATACAGGGCACCAGCTTGGAACCAGTCTCAAGACAGCCTAAAACAGATCTTATTTGCTCACATCTCGACCAGAGTTAGGGTATAGAATGAAAGATTTGGGCTTAAAATGGTATTTTATTCCAACTTTTGAACCAGCAAATGGTATTTGTTATCACTATAAATAGAGTGGGCAGGCACAATCTTAGTGGACTTCCTCTCTGACCAAGAAGAGAGTAAATAGCTACCCATCATTCTGGGTCGGTAACTTTGGTTTTATATTATTCTACTTAGAGTACTAAGACCAGCTCACTAGTATAACAGAGCCTTGCAAATAGTCACTGACCCAGGAAATAACTTATGTCAGCCAAGTATAAAAATGCCAGAATGTTGGAACAAGTGAGGTTTGGGAACTTGCAGCTGTTCCCACCTTTTCAAAAAAACTTAAATGTAGACATTACTAAACTTTCTTTATAAAGTTGCCTCCCATTGCAATAAAGGTGGGAGATACATGTCACTTACAGCACTTAATGGAAGCACACTAGATATGTCTGGTTTTCAAACCTGGGAGTCAGGTTGCCTATTTCCAGACACCCATCAGAATTTATCAGGCTAAGAAAACAGCCTCCTAGGAAGTACCCAAGTTAATTTTCTGTAATCCTAAGTGGCCCTCTTGCCCAGGATCTCTCACTTTGAATAAATATTTACTTCCCCTACAAGCCATATGCTTTGTGCCCAATAACCATTCGTATGAGTGTGTTTGGTTTGACCATTTTTACACTATTGGAATAAAGTAAGAATCTTTCCAGGGGCTGGCCACTATCTGTGTTGCCCACCCGCCCTCCTTTCTTATTCTTGGTATGCAATTTACAGTGCATCCAAACAGTAGGGTGCATTGTAAGATATCTTGTTAGTTTGAAGCACATGAACTACCACTAGTCAACTGTTCTTGACACACAGAACAGGCAATTTCATATGGTTCAATATATTAATGCTTCTAAATGATCCAGAGGAACAAAGACTTAATTTTTTTTAAGATTTTATTTATTTATTTTTAGAGAGGGGAAGGGAGAGAGAAAGAGAAGAAGAGAAACATCAATGAGTGGCTGCCTCTCGCATGTTCCTACTGGGTACCTGGCCTGCAACCCACTCTGGCACTCAATCCACTGAGCAACACCAGCCAGGGCAAAATTTAAATGTTTACAGAATACAAACCATTTCTAGACTACCACTGTCCAAAAGAACTTCCAGTGATGATGGAAATGATCTAAATCTCCACTAACCAACACATAGCTACTGAGCACTTGAAATGTGGCTAATGTGACTAAGAAACTGAATTTTAAATTTTATTTAACTTTGTTTAAGTTGAAATAGTTCTATATGGCTACCATGTTGGACAACAGTTTTCTAGACAGTAGCTTCTTCAGATAAGAACTAGGTCTCACTTCTTTTTTTGGTGTGGTATTTATGGTGTTTGAAGGCACAGCACACATGAGATGCTTGAGAAAGAAATGAAATTAAAAGTACCTTCTTGCACTAACACAGTTTAAACTGACACCCCACCTTCCTTCCACTGAAGCTCTTAATTTAGATCTTCTAATTCCATGTCCTCCCTTGGGTAGTTACTGTCCCAGCAAGTATGGAATTATATGTCCCGGTAGGTGAACATTAAGACCGTGCCCACATCACCCAGCCAGTGGACAATGGGAACTGGTCTGTCAACCACCTGACCAGTTGGGTCCCCATGTTGTCATCTACAGAATGGGGACAACCATATCTAGTCACAGAATGGGGTTGTTGCAAGACCTAGGTGTCCATCAAAGTATAGAATCTGATCCTAAAGAGTAAACCTTTAAAATAAAGTTGGGCTCAGCTTCACTTGTCCAATAAGATATGAAACAACTAATGAGACTATGTTAATAGGTACTGCGGTCTACCTCATTTAGTTAACTATTGTTAAGGGCTAGCACTAGGCCTTGATTGTTGGAGGTCCAGGACATATGGATGAATAACACAATCCTGCCATCATAATTCTAACAGATCATTTTTTTCCCAAAACAAAATTTTGGCAAAGAAAAATCTGGTGTCTGAAAAAAACTGTTGATTCCCTGCCTATGTGTCATTCACCTATTAGTTTAAGCTCCCAGGAATAAAAGAACAAGTAAGAGAAGTCTGGGGTCCTGAGACTTTTAAAAGTGTTCCTGATACATAACAAACCAATATTCCAATTAAATCACTTGTATTCAACTACTTAAATGGAATCTGGTGCTTTATAATTACTGTGGCCTGTTGACTTAGGTGTCATTCCAGCAAAGAATAAAAATGTTTAAATGTGACTCAGCGATTTGGGATTTATTTAAAACTCTCCCAACACCAAAAAATATTCATGCACCAAGATACCACTAACTTCTTAATCTCTTCATAGATGTTCAGAGGCCTATTCCTTACCATGAAAGAATTCTGCTACAACATACTGCCTCTATCTCTAGCCACTGGACTCTCTATCTCCAAATCCCAAGACACCTTTCCTGTCCCCCTTCTGCCCTCGACAGGGACCAGAAGCCCTGCAAGCCAAGTTCGAATTGATCCAGTAAGGGGAAAACAATCTACAAGGTCTGTCCCCAACTTCCACCCTTTTCTTAAATAGAGAGGAAAGTGGCATCTCCAGGATCTCAGAACCAGAAGCTACTCTCTGAAAGGGAAAAAGTTGGCAGCCCACAGTGCAGCTGACCTTCAGAAAGTTCATAAAGGAACTGAGACATCACCACAGTACACAGCATGCAGCAGGATCACCAAGACTTCTCTGGTGTCAGATTAACAGGAAGTTAAGATGACCAAGCACAAAGATAAAGTGGAAAGCAGGAGGTAGGGTCAGTGGAGAATACACAGTCCACAAATGCATAAGGATAGTGTAAAGCATGCAGCTGCCTTTCCTGGGAGTGCTGGACAAAAAGACCTGAGCAGCAGTGTTCTTGAAGAAATCTCTAGCCTGGATGTGAGGCCCAAACTCCAGAAACAGCCAGCCAGGTCCCCTCACCCTGAAGTCTCCAGCATACTAGGCAAACAGTGATGTGGAAGGCTCCCGAGAACCTTCAAAGTTTCATTTTCTTGGTGCTTCCTAGTCTCTGCTCACCTCCGACCTTCAGGAGTTATTACCCAACTGCCTTCTGTTTGCACAAGGTCCCTATTTTATCCAGCACTTGCCTGGGAAGCTGCCCAGCTTCTAATTGTGAATGTGTTTTACTATCTTCAGGCTACAGATAAGGAAACTCAAGGTTCAGAGAGGTTAAGGGACAAGCTCAGAGGTTCGGTAAGTATGGTAGCACAGGGGTGGAATCCAGCCCTGCAATTGCAGCAGGCAGGATGTTGCCAGACTGACTCCACTTCCCTCGCACGCACCACACGCCCCTAAAAACTCATCCCAACAATAACGGCCAACACTTGTTATCTACTCCCTACGTATGCTGGGTCTTCACTGACTTTTCTCTTAAGTAGAAACATCAGCAGCCGTTTTTTTCACACGGGTTAAGTGGACACCCGGAGTGAAACAGCTGGGTCGAGGTCATCCTCAACCGTGCTGAGATTTCAGAGGCCCCTCCCTTAACCATTACAACATATCTCTCCACCATCTATGATCTGTAACCTCGGGAAGGGTCTCTGAAGCTTCCCGGACGCTCCAGTGCAAGTGCGGACCCCAGCCTGCTCTCCCCCGCCCCAGGAGCCCAGCAGGCCTGGGCGGGCGCCAGGCCAAGTGCCAGCGCGCTTGGCCGACTGGGCCGGAGATGCTCGCTTCCGCCCGGACCTGGCAACGCTGGCCCATTCATCTTGGCACGGACGGGCCGGGCCAGGCAGGGCCCGAGGTGCCCCTGTCCCCCAGCCCAGCGCCCCGGCGCTAAGCTCCACTCTGCTGGGCCTGGGAAAACGATGCCCCCAGCCCCACCACCAGGGGGAGCAGAGAGCCTCCTCCTGCACTCCGGGAAGTTGCCACGGCGGCGGCCCGGGACTCCGAACCCTAGACAGCCCTCCGATCCCGCACGGCCCCACAGGCAGCCCCGTGTCCCAGGCCCGTCCCGTCGGGGGCCGCTCTGCCCACAGAAGCGCCTCCAGGTCGCAGCCGGCAGGCGGGCGCGCTCGACCCGCGGGCCCCTCATTCAATCCCGCCCTCCTTCCCCCCGGCTGGCCTCTGCTGCCTTCCGCCCGTCCCCCCCACCCCCGCCAAGCCCGGACTCCAGCCCGGCAACGTCATCCCGCTGCTTCCCGAAACTTAACCCTTTCCTCCGCCAGCTGTGCGCCGCCCTGCCCCGCCAACAACTTTCTTTGCCCAACTTCGGAGCGCTCGGGCCGGCCCGATGGCCCGGCGGGGAGGGATGGATCTCCACGTCCCACCGATGGGCCGCCGCAAGTTTCCCCGACGGCAAGGGGACAGGGGTCCACACCGCGGGGCGCGCTCGGCCCACGCCCGTGCACAGGGTTCGGCCGGGCACATGCCCCAGGGGCCCGACCCAACCCCGAGGGTCAGCTGCCGCGGAGACGGCTGGCGGCGCCGCCGGGGGAGGGGCCACCAAGGAGACGTGTCATTTGCGGCTCGGCCAGCTCCGGCGCCCCGACGGCCCGGGCTGCACGCCGTAGCCGCCACTACAGGGCCCCGCCAAGTTTCTTACCTGCAGCCGGAGAAGCGGGAGGGAGAGCGTGAAGGTAGGAGCCGCTGTCGCCGCTGCGGAACCGGTAGAGAGGAGCTGGCCGAGCCTCCGCCGGGAAGACGCCCTAGAGTACCTGCAGGCGCCGCGACCCCGACGCCGCCCGCCCCGTCTGCAGTCCGCTCTGGCCGTTAGCTGGCTGCGTGCGCGCGTGTGGAGTCGTGGCACTTTCTGCCTAGGAGCTGGCGAACGGCCCCCTCCGCCGGGATCACCGCCTCCTGCCTTCCCCACCCGAGCCAGCCATTCATCGGGCCGCCTCTCCCAATTGGTACGCGCCCCGCCACTCTGCCGGCTCCTGACCAATTAGAGTGTGGATAGCCAAGCAGCGGCGGCAGCCATTGGGCAGAGAGGAGGGTTTCCTCCTCGACCAATGAGAGAGGGGAGGAGCTGCGGGGAAACCGGGAGGTCCAAGCCGGGGAGGGCCAAGCCGGAGAGGGCGGGGCCGCGCAGCGCGGCGCTAGTTCCTGCGTGGGGGCGGGACGGGGCTGGACGCCCGGCCAGGCGGGGGTGGGGGTGTTGACTTGACCACGCTAACTCCGGGATCATCGCGCTGCTTTTAGACGCTGACTTGAAGTAGGCTCTTTCTTGGAGGGTGGCGAAGGTTCGAATCCCGGCGGTGCTGGGCCTGAATCCCTGTACCTCGCCGGGCTTAGGTGACAGTGGGTGTTATAATGAGCAGGGCTGCGAAACCCTCCTACAGCCGGGAGAAATGCTTTGTTGAAATCCAACTACCTCCACAACAGCGCCCCCTCTAGGCCCCAGGCGTGAGGACAGGCTCTGTTGGAGGTAGACTAGGAAAGACAAGTCCATTTCTTAAGAGACTGCAATCAGCACCAGAAATTTTCTTGAGTAAAGGGAGGAATTGGATGAAAAGGCCAGAAGGTGCACAAGGAATGGAGGGACGTTATTGCACTCATTTTTAGGGTACAACTGAAGTATAGTGTGTTTACAGTTACTCATCCAAACCGCAGCTGGCAGAGCAATAATTACAGGCAGCTTTACGGCTTTTACTCCATGCACTGGGGAGGGTGAGAGGGTCTGACTCAAGAAAACACCCACTTCCCAGAAAACTGAGCAAATAGTACTTTCTCATTTCATGATGTTATCCCCCAATGTAAGCCAAGACTCCCTCTTCGTAACCAAATGGGTGTTTCAAATAAGATAATTCTAAGCCTGTTTTTTTTAACCATTATATATCAGTCAGTGTCTCTTAAAGCTAACCCCTTGAACTTGAGCCAAAACTAATGTCTTTGAAATTAAGGTTTCTGGAGGTCAAAAGGGCTGTGGCATTCTGATCTGCTGCACGTGACTTTGCTGGCCCCTGTGGCTGCAGAGTTCTGTTTTCTAATATCAGTCTCTTGAACAATTTCACAGATCCCTGCCCTTACTTTTTGTCACTTGTGCTGTACTAATTGGTGTAAGGAATATGTGGAAAATATAAGCTGTCAGGGAACAAAGAGGAGCTGAGTTGAAATAAAACTTTTCATTCCTATTTTTAATCTCAGCAGTTCCTTACATATTGATGATTAATCAACAGGAATTAACTGGATTAGCTTTCAATACTCAGTCTTTTTCCAGTGATGATCTCTGGCTTGAAATAAAAGTTAAGAAATGCAGCTTTTGGCTAGCATATGCTATCTTCTAGTTCTAATTGAGCATGGTAAACCACTTAACTCTCTGAAAATAGGTGTTCTCCTTTAAGACGATCATTGCCCACTCTGGGTTTCAGAGAGGAAATTCATCCATTCATTTGTGTTTATTGACTGCTTGTAGGCAAACAGCCTAGAGTGATGACACTGACCCAGCAAAGACCCAACTGCCCACAAGGGCCTTTCTGTGGACAGAGACTGCCTTTATTTACTATTTAGGTTTCTCAGAAAGAGATCCTGACAGTAAGGTTTGGGTTCAAGTGACTCATTTGGGGGATGATCACAAAACAACGGCAGCAAAATGGGATGGGAAAGAGCTGAGAAAGAGCACAGTTTCAAGCAAGTGACTGCTGTGGGCAACCAGGGCTCAGTGTCTCTGAGCATTCAGAGACCTGTGAGTACACATCCCAAAAGTGTCATATCTGTGGGGTTCAGGAGCAAGTTATTTATTTACCTGTCCACTCCTATCCATCCATTGGTTGAGGGCTACTTCTGGGGTACTTGAACTTGTTCCCATGCCCTGTCAGCCAGAGCAAAGCAGCAAAAGCCCTTGGTAGAAGGTGAGTGCCCAAAAGACTCGAAGGTGGGTGGGGAGGTAGGGGAGGAAGGGGAGGAGTGGTCACAATAATGGCTTCTCTGACCCAGCACTGCACAAAGTCAAGACTCAGTAAAGAAATGTTCCATAAATATTGTAAAATCAATTGTGGGATTACACTAGGAGTAAGGGATGTTTCCAAAAAAGGGGCTCTTTGTTCCCTCCTATAATTTAACATTGGTTTGGTCTCAACACAACATATGTTCAAATTTGTAAAGGTAGCCTGGCCTTGAGCCTTCACCTTTCCTCCTTCCCTGCCCCTTGTCCTCCCTCCACTGGGCTCCATCAGGGCCATTTCATCCCCCACCTCAACCACCCACCCTCTGGCCTGGCCTGGCCACTGCTGTGCCCCCATGGGCTGCCATCCTTGGCCCTGCTCAACCTCATCGGCATGTTTTAGCCTTGCTGTCTCCCAAGTTGTATCAGGGGAAACCAGAACTACCCAGCACTAGATGGGTAGGGATGCCTGTGGGAATTAGGGGCTTCCCCAGGCTCAGAGCCCCTGGCCCTGCTGTATTGTCTACTGCATGCCTGTATCTGCCAAATCACACAGCCTTCCATGGCAGAAGAGAATGCTCACCACAAAGTCTGGCCTCTAGACTTGACTGTTTAGTGCCAGGCACCAGGCTAGAGCTTGGGAAACAGGTCCCTGCCATCCCCCTGATGACAGTCCAGTGAGGTATTGTCATGTTTAAACAGGTCAGAGAGAAAGAGGAGTCCATTGAGAGGTATGGGCAGGAGCCGACAGGGGTGTTAACCCAGATGAAGGACAGTAGAGGGGGTGACAGCAGAAGCTTGAAAGACAGGTGGAGTTATCCAGGTCAAAAAGTGGGTGAAGGGCCTACCTGGTGATTGAACAGCCTGTGCAAAGGTCTGGTGATCTCAGCATGATGCTCAGGGGGCAACTACAAATTGGGTTTTGCCAAAGCCTAAAGGATGAAGAAGAGATGAATCTCAAATGGTGATCATAATGGCAGAAGGGAACTTTTTTGGAATGATGTAGATATCCCATATCTTGGTCACAGTGATGGTCACATGATCAAAGTATACACTCTTGAAAAGGGTGAATTTGGTTTGTAAGAAAATTATACTGCAATCGGCCTGCCTCAAAGAACATACTGTGTTTTAAAACAAAGCATTTTTATTAGGAAAAGCTAAACATACAAGAATAATTACCTAGTATGGTTCATTAACTCATGGCAGTGTTTTGCTTTCTATTACTAAATTACAAATATTATTTTAAAAGACTAAGCAGAAAGATGAGAACATTTTATATCTTACACTGTAAAAAGAGGTTTTGCTTTATCAACAGCTCTGAAAGGATGATAAATGGCTAACAGAATAAAATGTTGTGGTAAAAAAAGTCATCACAACAATATATAACATTTTTAGGTCTTAGGTGCTAGGCATTATTCAAGACATCCTACAAATAAGTAAAATTATTTGACCCCCAGATCAACCCAGTGAAAGAGATATAGTTATTATCTTCATTTTAGAGATGAGGAAACTAGGCCCAGAGAGGTTGAGTAATCTGCCCAATGTCAGAGGAGTGCTGGTCAAAGAAGGAGGATTTGGCCCTAGGGTTCATACATATAACTACCACACTTGGTGCCAGATCTTAGAAGGTGTGCTATGCCTGTGTGTGGGGTGGAGGGATTGGTGAACCTTTGGTGGTAGTGACTCAAGGAGGGTTTGTCATCAATGACAGTCAAGATCACTCCCTTGGCCCTCTCTTATGGGTCATTGTGATGCTCAGGTGTGGATTCACTGGGTTGGTAGTCATTTCAATAGCTGGGTGACAAAGGCTTGAACAGGGCAATGGTAGAGTGAGAGGTACAAGGATCCTTCATTAGGGATATTTAGGAAGTGAGGTAGGTATGGCTTGGCAACTGCAAACTGTAAGGAACAGGGAGGAGTCTCCTGTGAGCCTCTGTTCCTGGCCTGAGTAACAAAGAGCATAGTGGTGTCACTGTAGGGGCAGGACACGCAAATGAACAGGTTGGGGACAGGAATTGGGGAGGATGTTGCATGTTGTTTTGACATGTTGAACTCAAGAAGCCTGAGGGAAGTCCATATGGAGATATTGTCTCTGTGGATCTGAAGTTCAGGGGTTGAGGCCACTATGGAAACCTAAGCACATAAGTGGAAATTCAAACCTCAGAAATGAAGATGATCATACACAGCCTGTGGAGCTGTGAGCTGCATGTGGATAGGGACAGGAGAAAGCTAATGCTTAAGTCCTGGACAGAGAAAGGAAAACCCACAAAAGAATCTGTAGCAGTTAGCTTTTGCTAGTAACGAACCACTCCAAAACTCAGTGGCTTAAAACAATTAGAGTTTCTTATTAGAGCTCGCACATCTGTGGGACAACTGAGGCTTGGTGGATCTTGGCTGGCTCATGCATTGGTTTTTGGATAGGCTAGGGGTTCACCTCTGCTCTCAGCTCAAGTGGGGCAACCTAGGAACTCTGCTCCACTCAGCTCATGCCCTTCTCCTGGAACAAGCACTTCTGGTGATGGTTGAAGAAAAAGAAAACAAGTAGAAATACACAAGTTCACTTGAAGGCTTCGAACTGTGTCACTTCTACCTCATTCTGTTGTGCAAAGCATGTCACGTGGACAAGCCCAGATTTGGAGGAGAAATATAATCCAGGGTGAAGAAATGACACCATGGATTCACTCTACAACTGAGTCCAAGAAAGAGAGATGGAAAAAGTAAATCAGGAGAGGGTGGGTTTATGGAGGGGTGAGTTTGAAGAAGTGGGAATGGTAAGCACTGTTAGACGCACCTTGGAAATCCAGCAAGATAAAAACTAGAATATGTGTGAAATATGGCAATTCAGGAGTCACCAGTTTTAGACAAGGCAGTAGGGTCACCAAATTGTGGAAGGCTGAGACATGAATGGGAGGGGAGAAGGTAGAAGCAACATGCATCTATTCATTCATCAAATGACTCCAATTCAGTACCTACCACACTGTTCTAGGTAATGGGAGACAGCCATGAATAACACAAAGGGTATCCTTTCGTAAAGCTCTCACTCAAGTGGAGAGACAGTAGACAAGACAACTAATAAATAAGAAAATTAGGTTAAGATGATGCAAAGAGCTACAAGGAAAAGAGTACAGGCTCATGTGATGGAGAAAGATGGAGATTTGGGAATGAGTACAGTGGATGTACAGTTATTTAGGGAAAGCCTCTCGGAGAAGGTGATAGTTGAATTGACAAATGATAAGAAGAAATTGATCTTGTCTCAGAAAGAAGGATAAATACATGAAAAAATCCTGGAATGGGGAGTAACTCAGCAGCTGAAAAGAAGTTTGTGTGGATAAAGCTGAAAGGGAGGACAGCCAATGAATGGTGCATCTTCAGCAAGTTCCGCTGTGGACAGCTGAAGCCTAATCCATTGAGGTACTCTGGGATTGATTATGCATCAGAATTACCCAAAATGAGAAGCAAGGATTCCAAAACACTTATTCACCAACTCATATCCATCACTGTTTGAAGTCTGCTCCTGGCATTTCCAGCCCACACCCCAGAGAAAGCTCTGGTGAAAAGATTGCTGGTGTTTGAAACCAGAGGCTGTTGATAGGCATAGGAATGGCAGAAGAGATGTGAACAGGGCAACACCGTATTGGTCCAAAACTCATAAATATTTCTTGAATTAATTAATTAATTAATTAATGAACAAATGAATGCATGAATGTAGGGCCCTTTGAGCTCCTTTAAACAAATTTAGCCTTTAAAATTTTCAAAACAATGCAGATTCTTCTACTGTACAGTCAGCACATTTCTTGTATACTTTTGCAAAATCTAGAGCGGAGGACCTGTAATATCCTAGACTATTTAAATTCTGCAGTATTGTTACTCAAAATCAGAATAATGTTATACACTTGAAGAAAAATCTCTATAGGTATGTTATAGTAACTGTCAAAAGAAAAACAAAACTTAACACAAAAAAAGATGGTAAGCATGAACCCAAATTACCAATTTTCATGGTTGCTAGTAGCGGTAAAAATATAACCAGGGTAAGAATATTTGGATTGCTGTATGGGTGATATTGGAAAGTAAGCTTAGATATAGGAGCTTTTGCAAAATTGAGGATTGATCCAGTGGCTGGATGTGAGTGTCCAAAGAAAACAAGTGGAAAAAAAATAGAAAAATGAAGTTTGTCTGGCACTTTCCTGTTTGTAAAGTGCTTTGCAATGATCCTTCCTAGAAGCATGAGAAGGAATTATTATCATTACCCTCAGTTTACAGGTGAGGCAGCCGCATGCAGAGAAATGGCAGTAGCTTGTTCAAGACTTCACACTTACAAATGACAAAGTTAAATAAGCCTCAGAGACTCCAAAAATGCCATCTTTCCATGATTCACCTCTCGGCCTCCCCATGGAAAAGCCAATGGGGAAGTGAGCAGATATAAAAGACCTTTAGGAGTTAATGAAATATTTCTTTCTTCTTTCTACTGACCTTCCAAGACTCCAGGGGTCTCCCCTTTAGCCTACTCCTCAGATAACAGTGAGCATTTGGTAAGCTATCAAAAGTGGTTTTTTTTAAATATATTTTATTGATTATGCTATTACAGTTGTCCCATTTCTCCCCCATCATTCCCCTCCACCCTGCACACTCCCCCACCCACATTCCCCCCTTTAGTTCATGTCCATGTGTCGTAAGTTCTTTAGCTTCTACTTTTCCCACACTATTCTTGCCCTCCCCCTGTCTATTTTCTACCTACCATCTATTCTACTTATTCTCTGTACCTTTTCTCCCTCTCTCCTCCTCCCACTCCCCTGTTCCTAACCCTCCATGTGATCTCCATTTCTGTATTCCTGCTCCTGGTCTAGTTGTTGGCTTAGTTTGCTTTTGTTTTAGGTGTTGTTAATATCTATGAGTTTGCTTTCTTTTTACTGTCCTATTTTTGATCTTCTTTTTCTTAGGTAAGTCCCTTTAACATTTCATATAATAAAGGCTTGGTGATGATGAACTCCTTTAACTTGACCTTATCTGAGAAGCACTTTATCTGCCCTTCCATTCTAAATGACAGCTTTGCTGGATAGAGCAATCTTGGATGTAGGTCCTTGACTTTCATGACTTGGAATACTTCTTTCCAGCCCCTTCTTGCCTGGAAAGTCTCTTTTGAGAAATCAGCAGACAGTCTGATGGGAACTCCTTTGTATGTGACTCTGCCCTTATCCCTTGCTACGTCTAGAATTCTCTCCTTCACTTTAATCTTGGCTAATGTAATTCTGATGTGCCTTGGTGTGTTCCTCCTTGGGTCCAACTTCTTTGGGACTCTCTGAGCTTCCTGGACTTCCTGGCAGTCTATTTCCTTTACCAGATTGGGGAAGTTTTCCTTTATTATTTGTTCAAATAAGTTTTCCACTTGTTGCTCTTCCTCTTCCCTTTCTGGAACCCCTATAATTCGGATGTTGGGATGTTTCAAGATGTCCTGGAGGTTCCTAAGCCTCTCCTCATTTTTTTGAATTCTTGTTTCTTCATTCTTTTCTGTTTGGTTGTTTCTTTCTTCCTTCTGGTCCACTCCATTGATTTGAGTCCCAGTTTTCCTCCCATCACTATTGGTTCCCTGTGCGTTTTCCTTCATTTCACTTATTGTAGCCTTCATTTCTTCATCTAATTTGGGACCAAAATCAACCAATTCTGTGAGCATCCTGATCACCAGGGCTTTGAACTGTGCATCTGATAGGCTGGTTATCTCTTGGTCCCTTAGGTGAATTGGCTTTGGGGTTTTGATCTGTTCTCCCATTTGAGCCTTTTTTTTTTTTTTTTTTTTTTTTTTTTTTTTTTTTTTTTTTTTTTTTTTTTTTTTTTTTTTTTTTTTTTTTTTTTTTTTTTTTTTTTTTTTTTTTTT